>JAQLOM010000015.1:15261184-15290063 GCA_030068315.1 Chrysichthys thysi
CACTGCTGCAGTCGTGATCGAAAGCGTCATTAATGTAACCGTCATCACCAGTACAGTCGTCACTGCTGCAGTCGTGATCGAAAGCGTCATTAATGTAACCGTCATCACCAGTACAGTCGTCACTGCTGCAGTCGTGATCGAAAGCGTCATTAACGTAAAAGTCAACACCAGTACAGTCGTTACTGCTGCCGTCGTGATCGAAAGTATCATTAACGCAAGCGTCAACACCAGTACAGTCGTTACTGCTGCCGTCGTGGTCGAAAGTATCATTAACGCAAGCGTCAACACCAGTACAGTCGTTACTGCTGCAGTCATGATCAAAAGCGTCATTAATGTAACCGTCATCACCAGTGCAGTAGTCACTGCTGCCGTCGTGATCGAAAGTGTCACTAACGTAACAGTCAACACCAGTATAGTCGTTACTGCTGCCGTCATGATCGAAAGTGTCATTAATGTTACGGTCATTACCGCTGCTATTGTCTTTACCGTTACTGTTATTATGGGTACTGCTGTTAGTATAACTGTCATTACTGCTATTGCCATGATCGATACCATCATAAAGTTACTAACATTTCCCTTATAGTCTTTACTGCTGCAGTCACGATCAAAACTGTCATTAAATGTTACTGCCATTCCAGTCATTATTGCCTTTAACGCTTCTGCTATTGTTGATACTGTCCTTAAATGTTCCTGTCATTACAGTTACTGCTGTTTCCATTACTGTCCTTACCGCTATTGTCCTTAACCTTACGGTCATTACACTTTCTGTCTTTACAAGTATTGGTTTTATCGCATTGTATTTCCTCCATCGCATACTGGCTCAAAAAAGTCTGGACTTCACTGGCTGTCTTTTTCTCCATGTTTTTCCCCTTCCTTTTTTAACCTTAAGAGCTGTTGTCTACAAACCTGACTTTTCACACAGATTGAGGGCTGTACCCAACTCTGAAAGTTTCCATTCGAACTGGATTCAGCTCTTCAATACGAAGACGCAAAGATTTTTTTTAGAAAATACACTGATGATTTTTTTCAGTGATTTTCATGATTTCGACTTAACATGCCACGTATTTCGCCTCTCAGAGCCAGTGCACATGCTCCGAGTTGCACTTTGTTCGATATGGGGACACAAACATTTTTCATACAGACGTTCTGGCAATTAGAAAATCCATTGGTGATTAATTTTTTGCAGTGATTTTAGGGATGATTTCAACCGACATACGTCACATGTCCTCCACCTCCTCTTTGTTTACATTTCTCGCGTAAGAGTTTGTCTGTATAATGAAACAGGCAGCACACACAAACATTTCTGTTTAAATCAGAGAGTGTCCACGCTCTTTGGTTGGATATTTAATATGAACATACAAAGACTTAGTGTTAGCATTGCTACCACTTTTGTTGCTTTAGCATAATGACACCTGGGTAACTTGAGCATACCTTATGTCTTATGTGGATGTCTTATTATTTTTAAAACAGTATTGTGATAGAAATATTCTAAACTGTGAGTGTACCATCTACAACCTTGATTAAAATCTTTGTGTGTTACGATTTATTAAAAAAAAAAGTAATACCAGGTCATGTATACATTTAAAATATAAAATATGTGATTTGAGCCCTTAAGAATTTATGCTTGAAGAGATGGCGTGTACAAAAGAGTTGAAAAACGACTAAAAGGCATGAAAAAAGAAAAAGTCAGGGTTTTTTCTATGTGAGAGGCATAAAAAGGCGCGATTCAAAGAATTCAGAAATGCTTTGGCAACAGTGCGACATGACCTTCTCACTCATGACGCGTTCTCGTTCCCACTGTGGTACGATCGGGCACGCTAGCAGGCTGTGAGAAAAATGCCCCAGCTTTAGTTTACACATGCCAGGCTCATGAAGCCATGGGAAGGTCAGTCACGCTTCAAGGCAAGTGTATACATGCGTGTACAAATGTGTATACACGCGCGAGTGTGTGAGACTGGGTTTGATCGGGATGTTACACATGAATACCAAGATAGTGGAGTATGGCTCAGAAAGCGGGGATGCAGTACACCGACAGCTTGAAGGCTCGCCTTTTATTAATACGACTTGGTTTTTAATTCAGTAGACCTCTGGAATCGGAGTTGTGCAGAGCTTTGATGGAATTAAATCGCATTTTGGGCACTGCCTTCATTCAGGCTGTACATGATGCACCTAGGAAAATGTAGAAAAATATAGCATATGGCATCTTTAAATAAATAAATAAATAAATAAATAAATCAGTATGCTTGCTGCTAATTTGGAATTGTGATATACAGCTTTTTTTGTTTGTTTATTTGGTTGCTTGTTTTTTCGTACTCAGTTCTGGATAGCGAATGAGAGTTGAGCAGTACTGACCCTGAGGCTGTCTGGATGGATGATAGACTTGCAGGTCAAACGGCTGGGTGTTGGTCCTCTGCACCACCGTAACATTGTGCCCCGTCCACTTGTTGGCTTTAGCCAGTGTGTTAGTGCGCCAGTCCGTCCAGTAAACCTCGCCCCCATACATGGTGACGGCGAAGGGGTGCGACAGGTACTCGTGTCCCCGCAGCACCTCGATCAAGCCGGAACCGTCGTAGGCAGCGGAGTAGATGGCGTCGGACCTGGAACGGGGTTTAGAGAAGGAGAGTGTACATCGTGATGAGAAAATATGAAACTATTTTACTACCAATAACAGTTTGCACACGATTCTGATGAACTACCCAAGACCAATAGTCTTAAATCAGATTTAAAAGAAATCTTTCTATATTTTAGCTAATAAAGCATGTCTGTTGGATTGGGTGTGACGCACGCGCGCACATACGCACGTACCGGGCATCAATCCAGAGAATACGGCGCTCCAGGTAGTCAACAGTGAGCCCATTAGGCCAGCCTCCGCTTCCTGTTTCTCGGTGAATGGTACGCCGGCCATCACCACTCATGGAAGCGGCCTCGATTCGAGGAGAATTGGCGTCCCAGTCTGTCCAGAACAAGATCCTGGGGAGGGGGAGGGGGATATGAGGCACTATTAATAAACATACCAAAACTTCATGTCATATCAACCCTGATCTGAAATGCAGGTATTAAATGACTATTTAAAATAAATAAATAAATAAAAAGGATGGATTTACCATCGGAATGACCATCAGCAGAGCTCCAAAGTTTTCTTGTTTTGAAAATGTAACCATTTTCTTGTTACTTTGCATCATTTAATTACGAGTATGGACATTTGGTTTTGAAATTTTTTTTTTTGGTAATTTCAGTAAACGAGCATGAATGAATGAATAAATGATTTAAACGAGATGAAAAGATGACAGGCTTCTCGATGGGTAACATATGGACATGCACAAGAAAACAACATTCCAGTTTAGAACATCGTGCGCATATCTCACCCGTCACGCGGGTCAAGGGCGATGGCTCGCGGGTGCTCTACTTCTCCAGCCAGCAGTGTCGTACGCATAGTGCCGTCTAGCTTGGCCACCTCGATCTGGTCCAGGTTGCTCTCCACCCAGTAGATGTTTCCAGCAATCCAGTCCACAGCCAGACCCTCTGGAGTGGCCAGGCCATACTGGATCACCACCTCAAAACTGGTCAGGGCTGCACCGAAGCAAAAAATGAAAAACACATTACCACATATTGCGTAAGATTTCCTTAAAGCGCATGTCTTGAGCATGAAGGCGTGACTGGACATTTCAGTTTTGACATCTCACACACCCGAGTTACAGTATGCCATAATAATGTAAAGTAATAAGGAGGAAATGAAACACTTTAGGCCTTGATGTTATAGGAAAACAGAAAATATTATGCTTTTTGTCCATTTATAGCTGTATTAACGTTGCAAAGGAAGTTAGTTCCTTTGATCACCTGTATGACAGGAGTTATAAAACAGTCATTCCTGCAAAACAATTTGGTGAAAATAAAAATAAAAAAAAATAAATAAATAAAAAATTGCAACGAAAATTTTACATGGAATGTTAAGAGGCAGTGACACTGGAGACTCCTTCCAAAAATCTGTTAAATTAACATCCTCACAGAAAGCTTCACCAGTGATTATAAAATTTTTCTTTCTTTCTTTTTTTTTTTTATTTATCTATTTAAATAAGTTCTTTTTTTTATGTTTTTGTCTAGCACAGGTGAACCCTTGGCTCGCGAATGTGTCGGATGGCGAACAAACCGGCGTACGAACTAAATTCCAGTTTTGTACCAACCGTCGAACAAATCCTCGATTGACATACAAGAAGCCAACCCACACTTCATGGCACTAACTTTAAGTTCATTCAAGCACTCGTGGTGTGAACGTATCAAATATATTTTTTCGTTGTGTTTCTCCGCATTTTTGCTCTATAAGCTTCATTACGGGTCCCAAGAAAGTGGAAATGGTAGTGAGAGTAAGAAGCCTAAGCGTATAACAGTTGAAATAAAGAAAGAAATCATCCCAAAACACGAGAACCATCACCATATCCCTCCGCCACCATCCACCTACGCTAGCAACTACGTCTCCACCGCAAAGGGATCGTGCTTTAAAATCATCTGTTTACTTAATTTAGGTTTATTTTTTTTTATAATTAATGTTATTTTAATTTTATTCTAGGTTTTATTGCCACATAAACCCATAATCAACTTTAAAAACATGTTTTGAGGGCTGATACACATTGATTAGTCAAATAAACTCACGAACAGAGTCACGTGAGTCGAAATCCCACTGTAACAGGTTGAACTTATGTGGCGCATCTGCCATACGCGTCCCTGGGCATTAGCTGTAAATAAATAACGCGAGTGCATTCTAAATTCAAGCTGTGATTTCCCTTTTTTTTCCCTAAGGAAATATTACTGACCAAGCTGCTGTTATTACACTGATCAAAACCTTCTAGCCAATCAGAAGTGAGGATTCTGTCTCAGAAACAGAATGACAGGCATTTCCAAGACAAAGCCAACGCATACTGCTCAGGAATATTATTTCTGTCCTTCGCGGCTCGTCTTTGACAGAAGATGTGGTTCAGATTTTGACTACATTACGTGGTCACCGAAAAGTGAACTATAAAAAAAAAAAAACAGACGTATCAGAAATGGAAAAACATGACGGATTAGATCGAAAATAAACTAGGATGGAAACAAGCCCAAGCTCAACTTGTGCATGTTGGTAAGTTGAGAGCTCTGGAGATGTGCACCGTTGCCTATCTCCGATACGGATCTTAATAACCATCGATGCGACTGAGCATAAAGCGCCTTCTATAACACATTCCCTTGTCCTGCGCTATCTTTCTCACAGGCTGAGTACCATAGAATGTGTGTGCAGCATTAAGCCTGTCCACACACACACACACAAACAATTAGGAGGCCTGGCCAGCGCTCAGCCTGTTTATTGTGGAGCTGGAGACAAGGTGGCCTCTGCACTCGGAAAGTCGAGGAGAAAAGCTCTTTGTTGCTTTGTTTCTCCGCTGGCAGCCATGCCGGCCTGGCTTTTCCACTAGCTGTGAGGTGGATCTGAAATCAGAGTTGGACACTTTCGGTTGCGTAGTGGGTTTGGAACGAGTGTGTGTGTGGGTGTATTGAAAATACTGTGCTTCTGACACTTGCTTATATCTGTGAGAAGTACGGTACTGTAAATGCAGCACGAAACCAAAACTCTGGGAAAAGGCATGCTGATGTTTTGTGGTTACAGTGCAATAATGATTAAGGTATACTAAAGTGATGGATTTACCCACCCAACAGACCACAAGGATTATATAAATAAATAAATAAATAAATAAATAACAAAAATCAAAGGCAGTCCTGTTCAGACGCACACACAGCTTACAGCCAAATGACTAAACCCTATTATCTCAGATTTAATCTTCTTCTTCCCTCAAGCTATTATTCAGGTGTTAAACCGCAACCAGTGACACTAAGTACATACAATATCGATGACACTGAAGGCCATAATTATTCCTACATGAAACATCTGCACCCACGTTTAAAAAGTGCACCGAGCACAACTTTACTTTTCAAAAGGTGCACGTTGAATTGTTTCTAATCCTGTATTTAATAACCCAATAGATCAGAGGTGCTCAAAGCCTTTTACACCCATGGACTCATTGAACTACTTTCAGGGGAAAGAAAAAAAAAAATAAATAAAAATTGCTCTATGTTGCAACTTTGCTGCCTTGTAAAAGATCTGACTCGTTTCTTTATTTCGATGTACAATTTCTGGGCCGGAAATGAGCTCCACCCGTAACAGGAGCACCGCTGCACAACTCTGTCTCCTTAAAAGGCGAGTTACGAAACATATACGCAGTAACGGGACGACATTGGATCAGATCCGATGGAGGTAAGCAGAAGGTGATTCACTGCACACAGAAGATGTCTTAAAAACTACAGAGTGCTCCTTTAAAAAAAAAAAAAAAAAAAAAAAAAAAAAAGGAAAATCCATGGCTAAGATCGCTTACATTTGAACCTGCAGACTGGTAAATTTCACACATTGCAGCTTTCTATTCCTCAGCCTCTTAACAAGAAATGTAGGTTTTGGAGTAATATTATACCAAAGCACTTTTATAAATTTTCTAACTAGTGTAACCATTACACGTTGATATTTCTCACGGCAGAGTCTCACCTCCATTTTCAGACAGTTTTCCACGATAGATCTTGTCCTCCACCACGTCAGTCCAGTAGAGGGAGCTCTGGTTGAGGTGGAAGTCCAGGGCGATGGTGTTCCTCAGGCTGGGCACCAACACACTGAACTCCCCCTTGTACAGGTCGATGCGACGGATCTCGTGCCGGTTGGAGAAAATGATGAAGGGCTTGAAAGGGTCTACAGGAAGCAGAGAACACATGGAGAACTCTGGGTTACGGCTAGGGATACTGGGAAAAGTTTTACGGTCAGCTGATAAGAACAATAATTAATAATAATAATAATAATAATAATAATAATAATAATAATAATAATAAAAAAGCACAACTAAGGCCAAGTAAATGCTGTAAATACTGAAGCGTTACAAACTCTCACTAACCCATCAGCTCCTAGCTCATTCTGAATCCAGCAGCGACTACGCTCTTATCTATACCCCCATCGCTAATGCAGCACGAGGCAAGGAAATGAAGTGCTTGAAATCTTTTTTAGATTTACAGCAACTTTCACTCTTTCCCTCATCCGCCTGTAGCCAAACATTCCACCCTAATGGCTCATAAATGATGAAAATTCAGAAGAAGAAGAAGAAAAAAAGTGGGGGGAGGGGGTCCTCATTTGAGTCTGTTTCCACTCAAATACGCTTATGTGAACGTCCCAAAAAGGATGCAACAAGATTACAAAAGAAAAAGAGGCCCGGCCAAATGTAATTGCTCCGTCCAAAACCACAGAGCTGGGTGCTGTGATGATTTATCTTCGTTACTGTTTTTGGTGAGGATCTACAGCTGACTAACTTTACTGCAACTCTATAAAGCATCTGCTCGTGCTTGTAAACAAGCAAATAAGTATATTTGTACAGGCTGGTTCCTTGTTCTTATTTTTAATTCATCTTAACTCAAGCGCTGATTAATCTGAATGATGCCATTTAGCCATTTCTCTCACTACACTGGAGTTCCATTCAGCCCGCGTAATGGAAACTGACGTATTGGACATTTTCAATCTGTATAAACAAGTGCATTATCGCCGCAAGTGGGTTATAAGATTAGTCAGGACTTGGGCTGGTTTTTCCACGGACCTGCTTAATGAGAAATTTAAAATTGCGAGAGAGAAAAACAAACAAACAAAAAACTGAGTAATTGAAAATGGATTAACAAAAACAACAACAAAAAAAAAAAACCCACACCTCAAATATCGAATATCGCTAAAACGTTTGTACATTCGCATGAGGTGGCCTTTCCAGACGATTCGATGAAGAAATATTTCACAAAAAATGAATTAGAAACACATTTATCCACATTGAAAATCACGACATGATATGAAGAGCAAACGGAAATGCTACCTTTCTGGGAAAAGACTGCTCTGACGAGAAGAGAAAACCCAGATTTAATTTAAATAACATAACGCACTGGAAACACACCCACACCATTCACAACTGTTTTTTTTTCAATTTTTTCAATATCGCTTTTATTTTGCGCAAAGTTGCAATTTAAACCTGCCTACTGTTTGTAGAGTACAGTAGAGTGACTGTGTTTAGCTGCTGTTGAGCAGTGTGATGGGGGGAGAGGAAAACTGGTGTGTGTGCCATCTTTCCACAAGAACACTGGTCCAGAAATCAGATGGACTGCACACCTGCCACAGAATATTTCTCACATTTAAACCTAGCTGCCTAGAAAGTGCGACGTCACAAATAAAATCTTGAACACTCCCCAAAACAGGCGCAGACAAAGCACCAGCACTATATTTCCCGCACCTTAACTATATTTTCAAATAAGACCCAGCATTTCCATTGGTTTGCACATAAACTCTCGCAGACTCTCTCACCTGTGCTCTTGCAGCTCTCGTGGTCAGGTTCCAGAGCCCAGCCCTCGTAGCAGGCGCACTTGACGGTGGCTTTCTCCTGAATGCAGCGCTGACTACACTTAAGGTGCTTGGCGCAGAAGCTCTGGATCTGGCAGGTCTTGTTATCAGAACCCAGCTCCATGCCGGTCGGGCAGGAGCACAGGATGCCCTCACCGGGGGCGATGGTGCAGTTATGGCTGCAGCCGCCGTTCTCCAACGAGCACAGGTCTGTGGCGGGGAAACAGAAAGAACTGCGGTGGAAACTAGAAAGATGTGCAAGCTATCTTCCAGAACGTCAGGAGAGATGACGGCTGGCGCGAGGGACAGGGTGCTTACCGCAGAGTTTCTCGTCTGAGCCGTCGGGACAGTCGTCCTTGCCGTCGCACAGCTTTTCTGCAGGTAGGCAGATAGAATCATTATGGGCGCACACGTGGTGCGAGAGTTTACACAACAACGCCTCGCAGTTATCTTCGTCCGAGTTGTCCTCACAGTCGCTGTCTCCATCACACACCCACGCCTTACTGATACACCTCGCTGCAGGGAAATGGGGAGAGAGAGAGAGAGAAAGAGAGAGAGAGCAAGAAAAAGTACAATACTGAGCAAATTCATTTTTTTTAAAAATGAACAAAATTTAAGAAACAAACAAAAAAAATGACCACCTCATATGAAATGCTATCTGCAAAGCTTTTAAAAATTTCTTTTAAAAAAAGCAGGAAAAAAAAAAAAACGTCAGTGGGAAGTGACTAACCTGAATCCCTGCAGGCGAACTGCGCAGATGGGTTGCACGTGTGCGTGACGCCCTCGCAGTGCTTCTCATCGGTGTCATCTATGCAGTCGTTTTCCCCGTCACAGCGCCAGCGCATGGGGATGCACAGGCCATCCAAGCGGCACTGAAACTCGTCCGAGTGGCAGCCTCCAGGGGGACGCGTGGCTGCGGAGTCAAGCAAGGAGACCTGGATGAACACAGGCTTCATGCGGATGAACACGGTCACTAATGAACCATTATGCGATCATTAGAAAGGGTCGTTAGTTAAATTCAATTCTGATATTGTACACCAGGAATCAACGCGCCCACAGTGTGATCATCCTGCAATCCCGCACATCTGGTCTTGTGCAACAGGCAACGCAGATCGTACACAGGAGAGCGGAGGGATTGCGAAATCCTAAACAATGCGAGTCAATAAATGAAGTAAGATAATAAAGGGAATAAAGTCAATCCTGTAATCGCTGAGAAAGGAATGCGATGATCTTTGGGTTTAAGCAGGGGGGGGTTTTCAATAATCAGTGACACACCGCTTAACCATGCCATCACCACCAAATGGGGGGGGGGTGGGGCGGGAATAGAAAGGAATTAATAAAACAAAAACAGAATAGGTCGATCAAATACTTGGACAACAAAACAACTTTGGACGAATTACAATTTTAAATAAATAGTGTTGACTGCATTGTTACGTTTAAAAGACCTTGTTTGATTGGAAAATGTAAACAAGTGCAAGGAAAATCTTTATGAAAAATTAAGAATCTACTTTTAATGGTGACCATGTTGTATTAAATTTATTTTAAAAAAAAAAACGTTCTAAAAGACCTTTATTTTATATTCCGTTTGGGAATAGGACTAGCACGTCGCAGGAAGTTTGATTTTTTAATTTTTAGTTTGCAGTTCCTTTGCAGCGTCACTGTGAGCTAGCCATGGTGAGCGCAGTGAGTCAGCGCAACAGTATACAGTTCTTGCTGTATACTTTTGAATATCTTGCGGATATGTAGCCTTTGTTTAATGTGCCTCTTTTTCTTTCTTTTTTTTTTTTTTTTTACTTAGCATTTTGGATTCAGTTCTAATTTGGACCCGAGGGTCAGTTCTCGACCCTAACAGACAGGAATTTTTCATTCCAGTAATCCTGGCATGCATTTCCCCCTCCTCCCCTAGATCACCTGTGACTTAAAATGGTAAGCAGCTCCTCCAATTTGTTAGGACCTAAAGTGACACCAATACCTCTCGCTAGGTTTCTTTTGGATCCCAGAACCGAAGCCAAAGCTTCTCCCTCCACCGACCTGGCTCAAATGTCAAATTTTATTTGCACACGGTTCAGGGTTCAGTAACTGTTATTGAACTAATTTGCTCCATTTCTTCAAATTGCTATGTAGGACATTCTACGGTCTATAGTGTGCAGAACACAGAAGACCATTTGGTTTCATGTCAACTATCACTTTCCTCAAGTAACAACTGGTGTATGAAAGGTGAGACCTTTCTGGTGGGTGGGAATTGGCAAGTTACCAGATTGTTGCCAAAATGAGGGGGGAATGCAGTCCTTTCATTACAGACAAAATAAAAACACTTGTGATCACTTCATGATTCTGTAACATCTGCACCATCAACTGTTCCCCCCAGCGGAACAATCACTGCCTTGGTGGCTTTGCTGGTTTGAGAATAATTGCGGAGAACCAATCCTCAGTCGGTGCTACACAGGAAACTGTATTTCAGTGCTGACAAGTCAGCATTCTTAAAATACTCTCCCCCAGGAAGTGGAGTCTGGAACCAGACATGGACTCAGGAAGTGAAATCAGATTCCACTTTAAACAGTTCCACAATGAAAAAAAGTCCCTGCTCCAGATGTTTCGGCATAACGAAAGTGCCGGGGAGCCAGATGTCTCTGCAGATCGGGAAAACGTACTGGAGGAGGGCGTGCTCACCCTGGTTGGTGCAGTTGGCGCTTTTCTCGTCGCTGTTGTCGCCGCAGTCGTTGTCGCCGTCACAGGTCCAGTACTCTGGGATGCAGCGGCCACTGTTGCACTTGAACTGCACGCTCGAACAGGAGTGACTGCAGCCTGCTTCGTCGCTGTTGTCCCCACAGTCATTATCTACACACAAACATGGACGTCGTCAATATGTGCAGCAGATACACTCACCTTTTACCCTCCTAGACATGTGACATGGCAACCCATAGCTTAGTAGCCACTAAGACTATTGAATAATAGATCCTAAAGTTGTATTCTCATTGCACTGCATATAAAATACATCACTTGATTAGCAACTACTTGTTATATAACTTACTCCTGATTCTGAAAAGACTGCATCATCTGTACATGTTGATTAATCTGACTAGCAAAATCGGATGTGTGGAGCATGGCACGGGGGTGGGATTCACAGAGAGTACGGTTGGGGTTTTTTTTGTTATTTTTTTGGAAAAATCACTAACCAGGAGGTTTTTTCTTTCCTTGGTTGCTTGCCAAACAATTATATCACTAATCCACTGAATCCGGTTGTCTGTAGTCAATTATTAATAAAAAAGCCAACAGCCTGGACAAGTAATTTTCTTTCCCCGATCCATCAAGGTACTCGAGGTTCGTCCACCCACCTCTGCTCCAGAATGACTAAAGTTGAACTCGGTAACACAACAAGAACAAAAACTCCAGATCCCAGAGTAATAAAGAGCGAGAAAATGAACCAACTTTCCGCCTGCAATAAAACCACACGGAGTAAATTAAAGTGCTACGACGCAGACAGGATTTGGAACAAACAACGGGGTCAAAGGTTCACTCACCATTATCACAACGCCAGTTAACGTTGATGCAGCGCCCGTTGGCACATGTGAACTGGGTTTGTGGGAAACAAGTTGGGTAGGCTGCGGTCCAGGAGAGAGAGTGAGAGACAGAAAGAAAGAGAAAGAAAGAGAGAGGATGTATGAGAGAGGGTATGAGAATACACACAGCCTAAAGCTGTAATGCTCACTATGAACAGTAAGAAGCCCATTAACAGGAAGCAGGCAGTGCTGATTTTTCCGTCAGGGAAGCGTTGCAATAATCATTATCTTGTGAATCATCACTCATTCATAAATCATCCTTTAACAAGGAATTCTCCTTCCCAAAGTGAGTTTGACTATAATACGAGATTAAAGAAGTACACAGGATGTTCATATCGAAAGTCTTCAGGTTGAAATGTTCCACGCTTCCGCAGGATTCACTGTTTACACTTGTTTTAAAAGTCACAACTGACCACAGGAAGCCGGTTCGTCCGAGCGATCCCCGCAGTCGTCATCCAGGTCACACGTCCAGGTTTTAGGAATGCAGCGGCCGCTGGCGCACGGGTGTTGGTTCGGAGGACACGTTCGAGCTGGCACGGAGACAGAAAGGCAACCGTCAATGCTCGGCCCCGTCCCAATTCGGAGACGCCGAGCTAACGGGCTTCGGTACTATTCCTCGTTAGCTGATTCCTGTAGGTTTATATTATACAATACCGACATTGTGTCTCATACCTGAGCAGGTGGTGTTGGACTCGTCCTCGTTGTTGCCGCAGTCGTTATCGCCGTCACAGAGCCAACGCATGGGGATGCAGCGGTTGTTTTGGCACTTGAAGCGGTCGGCAGGGCAAGTGTGCTGGTCTGATGAAGGAAGAAGATGTAATAGTACTGGAAATCCAACAAGACCTGAACGACCGAAAACATTTCTGAATAGTTTCAGGCCATGTCTAATCATAATGAACCTTGGGTTGAAAGGTTATACCTCAAGTTAGGGCTAGGGAATGTTGGATTAAATCGATAAAGCGTTAAATTATGTCAAAATACTCTTTTTGCAGATAGCATGTTGTATCGCCAGCACTTTTACAACACTGACCATCACAGATGGGTGACAGATTTATGGAAAACCCAACATAACATCAGCTTGGTAAGGTGTTTGGTCACCATAAACCACCTGAAGAGCTTCAATGTGCCATCATGTCTGTAATGAAGGGACGAACACCATTTTTCCAAAAGGTATTTGTTCGTTTGGTGTTTTGATGACCACACAGGCTGAGATTCTGGTGACAGCATATAGGATTTACCTCCTTTCCATCATACTCAACACAACACCTCTTGCCTTGTGCATGGGGGCGGAGTTATCTTGAAAGAGACCACTCCCATCAGGAGAGTAATGTTTTGTTTTGCAGTGATGCTCCCAGGGGACATGTGAACCCAACCCATGCAAAAAAAAAAACCTATAGCAGAACTGAGCCACTGTTTTTTTTCCCCTTTAATATGTCACACATCACTGTATATAAACATCAACTTATTATGTCCCCACTTCAAGTCTAATCACCTTTGCTTACTAAATTCGCATGGCTGAAAAACTCTTACAGCTCTTCTCTCCTCATTATTTTTCTCCATTACTTCTACAGAACACCAACATGTGCAGCTTTTGGGACTCCTGGCTTCTATGCATTTGGTTTGTTTTCTCCAATCCTGTCAGAATGAAAACCAAGACTCACGGCAGAGCTCTGGCACCTCGTCGCTGTTGTCCAAGCAGTCGTTGTCTCCGTCGCACTTCCAGCGGTCCTGGATGCAGCGGTTGTTCTTGCAGGCGAACTCTCCAGGCTGGCACTGAGGCGGGGGGACGTAGGACGGATTGGCTGTGGAGACAGTGTGGCGGCGTGAAGCTTTAAATACACCCGGCGGATAATAAATCTAATGAGGGCTTCTCGAAATTGGTTTTCGAGCGAATACAAGATATGTCTGGAACAGATTTAAGGCAACACGAAAACTAAACGGAGCGCCTCAATTTACCCTCCAAAGCCACGCCCCTCAACACCCATCAATACACATGTGCAGTCTAGAATAAATCACCCAATTGCGTGTGCAAGGCTGCAAGATTAACGAATTCACAGGTGAGTAAAGACGCCTTTTCCTTTTCTTGATTAGTTATATTTTGGTGCTCCCAATCTGAAATTTGCACATTTAATTAGGACAGTGGATCTCGAACCTTTTATAGCAAGGGACCTCTTTGAATTCCTCTAGAGCATTATTTAATGTTTTCAAAGCATATTTTTGGAGTAATAGAGCTTCCCACTCTTAGAAGACTTTTAGGTCTGAGCTGACTTTGGTGCTTGGACCCCTAACAACTATGGGTTGTGATTTTCACTACTGTAATAAAATGTAAAAAAAAATATAATAATAATAATAATTATTATGATTATTATTATAATTACAGACTGCTTGGGCTTTACTTCACAGCACATCTGAGGGTCCACTGAACTCCAAAGCCTATTAGGTCTGAGTCCTCTTACCTTTACAGGTCTTGTTGTCAAAGTCCAAAATCTGGTCGTCTGCACAAGCACAGGTACGACCTCCTGGCGTGAGCAAGCACAGACTGCTGCAGCCGCCGTTATTGGCCCTGCATGGATTATAACCCAGGGCTGGAAATACACATACACAATAAAAGCACAGTTCAGACTGCAAGGACACACCAACTCAATTAATGACAACAACAATGATCATAGAGAGACCCCGTATCCTACTGCTGCGTTTACAAAAATACAAGTAAAGACAAAATACATGACGAGGTGTCCTGTTACAGTAACAATCATCCCGAAATTGATTCCTATCCAATAACAGCATGCCCTAATGTGGTTTATTATTCTTATAGCACAGCAATTAGCCAACAGTATTAATTTTCTCATTTACGGATAACTATAAATCGTTGGGAAGTGTAAAGCATAGTTTCTGTTCTGAAATCTAATTTGAACGTGAAAGCGCTCGGTACTTTGCTGCTGCTGGGCGTCGTAGGTGCGGATCTCGTAGATGGGCGGGCGCTCGCTCCTCAGCAGCGTCACCTTCTTAGACGTCACGTCCAGCTTGTAAATGCTTCCGATGCGGTACTCGTTCCAGAACAAGAAGTTCTTATAGTGGCAAAGACCGAAGGGGTGGTTCAGCTCCTGCCCCTCATACACCGTCTAGCCAATCAAAGAACAAAGCAGGAAGATTTCACTTTAAACCTGAAGCTCAACCAGAAGTCCCCGCCACCGTACGCAACGCTCCCAAAACCCTCTTCTAGGTATATTTTGGTTCAAACGTTTTGCGAGTTTCCTTACCCTGCGCTCAGTGGTGTTCAGCAGCACCATCTCGATGCGATCATAGTAGGCGTCCACCCAGTACAGCACGTTCTGCTCGATGTCCAGACTCAGGCCGTTGGGCCACAGCATGTTCTTGGAGGTGATGAGGATGCCGGAGTTGGAGCCGTCCATCCATGCCTTCCTTATGCTGCCGCGGTTGGCGTCTCTCGAGTCTTCCTGCCAGTCGCTCCAGTACATCATACTGAAACACAACACGTGCATCTATATTACTGGTCTAGACATGATTTCATTTCATATAAAACTGCTCATGATTGCCAGTGAAGGTTGTCTTTTATTTATTTACCTTAGGGTAAAATAACGTCATTAAATTTGTCATATATTGCAGGGGGGTGTGCGGACTAGTTGACTAATACACTCAGAAGTTGCTGCTGTGGCGAGATTTCACGTAGTTGGTGTTGGGGGCAAAAACAGCAAGGTAGGGAAGTAAAGAAATGACTGTAAAGACATTCCCTCATCTGCACTTATTATTTGTCATTAATAATTACGTTTATCCAAAACAACTTACAAGTAAGACAGGATAGCTCAGCATTTGTATAAACTACGGGCGAGATTTCATTTACAATCTTCTCTTCTTTAACGATAAATAACATTAGCACGTTCTACGAAATGTAGAGGTGTGCACAATGTGTGTCTGATCACTTTTCAAGGTCATTCGAACCAATCCTCCTCGGACCTGCGGTTACTCTTGTAACTCCTCCCAGACGCTGCTCTAGACATAGCACGCTCTATGAAATATAAGGACGTTTCCAGAAACAATCGTTTCGGTCCAGAGTGCATTTTAGGAACGAGTCCCCCCCGGAAATAATATGTAATATGATACACAGATTATTATTTTTTTTTTTTTATCATCAGTATGGCCTAAAAACTGACTGGAAGCTGGAAATGCACTACGGTTGGAAATGTCATTTGTAGCCTGTCTATGGCTGATAACTGAAGTGCAGTTTAAAACATTTGTTTCTGTGGTTTGTCAGCACTGGACTGCTCTATTAATTAGCCTAAAAGCAGTCGTGTCTTTCATCGGTTCCATGCAGGAACATGATGTAGCTATGGACTCTGGAGCCTTTTCTTAACTTTTCAACTCTCCCCAAACACATCCATTATGTAAAACGATGACTTGCTAATGTTCCCGTTCAGTACAAGAGCTGAGTGAGTCTTCATTTTAATTCTTTTCAACTTTTAGATACATTACTGGACTATAGAATAATAGTCGCTCTGTATTATGCGACGAGACTTGATACGAAAGCAGCTTCCGGTGTGCAAATTTAAATGCAAGTCACTTTTACCCATGTGCCGGGTCCACCACTACGGCTCGGGGGTGGGTCATCTTGCCCTCGAGGAGTGTCTTGCGCGTCTGGGATGCTTTCTCCAGCTTAGCCACACTGATGGTCTTCTCTGGTCCATCATCTGTCCAGTACAGATTCTGACCCATCCAGTCCACTGCTATGCCCTCGACAGTGTGGATTCCTACAGGGAGACGAGTGACAGAATACCTGTTATGTGATGTGATGTGATGGGACATTAACGATTCCCAAAATAAAGCTGAAAAGCAACCAGCATTATGCATATAAAACAAGCCCAGGTTTAAAATATAAATACTTGAGGAAATAACCAACTCTCATAATGCTAAACTCTCTACACCACCACCATTGTTGGAGTTTAAGTGCAACGTACACGTCATGTCCACTAATACAGCCCAGTGACTATACAATCAATCATTCTCACCACTCTTCACGATGATGTCCCTCTCGGTGCCGTCGATTTTCTGCCGGCCGATGGTGTACGTGGTGGCATCGCTGAAGTAAATAAACTCCGTCTCGGCGTGGAAATCCAAAGCCCTGGGGTTGTTCAAGTTCTCAATAGGAATGATGTGCTCGTCATACACACGTGCATGCAGGTCCATGCCTCGGATGACCCCGGGCCGACCTTTACCGTACACCAGGAAGAGTTCGTGCTCTGGTTCTGAGGATGGACAAAGGCTTAGTTAAACACAGTGACACGCTCCGCTATCCTGCGGAGCGCCAACGAGATTCAGCAGGCAACCAGTGTGAGCAAATTAAGTTCTGCTCACAATAATAATCGAGTCTTTTTTATCTTAAAGGTGTTACTGCTATCGTCATTAAATGTTGTTCTCTTAAATCGGTTACTATAGAAATGATATTGTATTACGACAAGTGCATTAATATAAAAGCTTTGAGAATTTAAAAGGTGTTGTGGTACAACACTGTACAGCGGACCCTCGGCTCACAAGCGCTTTGGATGGCGAACAAATCGATGTACGAACTAAATTCCCCGAACTGATTTTGTACAGACTTGACTGACGTACAAGAAGCCAACCCACACTTCGCAGCCCAACATTTAGTTCCAATCAAGCACTCGTCGTGTGAACGCGTCGGATGCATTTTTTCATTGTGTTTCTCTGCATTTTTGCTCTATAACCCTTTCATTACGGCTCCCAAGAAAGTGAAAAGTGGAAATGGTAGTGAGAATAAGAAGCCTAAGCATAAAACAGTTGAAATAAAGAAAGAAATAATCAGAAAACATGAGAACCACCACCATATCCCTCCGCCAGCGTCCACCTACACCAGCGACTACGTATCCACCGCAAAGGTAACGTGCATTAAAATCATCTGTTTATATCATTTAGGCTTATTTTTTCTAGAATTAAGGTTATTTTAATTTTATTCTATGTTTTATTATTGCCCCACATAAACCCATAATACACGTTAAAAACATGTTTTTGAGGGCTGAAACAGTAATAGGATTTACATTCATTTCAGTGGGAAAAACTGATCCGGGTCGTGAACAAATCCGGTCACGAGCAGAGTCTCGGAACGAATTAAGTTCTTCAACCGACCCGAGGGTTCACTGTAATAGGTAGGACGCATGTGGCGCATCTGCCATACGTGGTACAAAAAAGTCTGGAGAGAAGCAGAAAAGCCTGCACTCACTCTTGCAGGACTTGCCGTCGCTGCCCAGGCTGAATCCGGAGCGGCAGCGGCATGTGCGGATCTTGTGGCTGTTGGCTAGCAGACAGATATCGGAACAACCTCCGGGTTTGCCGAACTGATCAGGAGCGCAGGCATGACTCCGCACTATGGAGGGGACACAAACAAGCAGGGACACAGAGCTGGATTAACCAAAAATACCCAAGATGTGAGCTTTATTTGTCAAACATGCAACTTGTTCAGCTTTCCAGAACACACACTGAACTTCTGTCTTAATGCCTGAAACCTGGGTTAGCCCTGAGACTTAAAAAAAAAAAAAAAAAAAAAAAAAAAAAAAAAAGTTCACTGGGGAACACTATAGAGTAATCTAGCCTAAGCCCGTGCTTAATTACTCTCTGGAAATACAGGCAAGTGAAAGTGAAGCTTTGACTTGTTTATATGCGTAAGGATTCAGTTCAGGGCGCCGTACCTGCAGGCTGGCGCCTTTGGTGGTATACGTGCAGGGCTCCACCTTTATCCACCCGCGTCACCACCTGAAAGTCGGAGCTGTTGAAACGGTTGACTCGGATGACGCTGGTCTTGGGCTGTATGTTCCCGTTGTCCGAGTTGGTGGCGTACAGGTAGTTCTCGAACACGGTCAGACTGTACAGGTGTTCGATCTGATGGTCCAAAAGACACGGTGAACAAATAAACCTTCACAGACTCTTTAAACGAGAGGATCTATCAAATGAACGACTGTAAATGCCCCTGAACCGTACGGCGCTTTTGTCCGTGCAGCGCGGGAGGGTTATGGCTTACAGCAATAACGTTATTTGGCTTTCATGCTCGTCTGGAAATCTCTGGCAACCCCTTCATAAAATGTCAAATGCCGTGATGCATAACAGTGTTTTTAAAACAGCATTATGCAACACTTGGCACCATATAAAGGCAACATCTGAGGCATAAATCTGTCAAGGTGTCTGATAACAGAGTAATAGAGTTGTTTCTACAACAGGGGCAAAAAAAGGCTTCCTTGAGAGCGATCACAGAGAAATATGTCCATTTGTTTTTGTTTTTTTAGTACGCTGATGGAAATAGAACTCCAGCATTCTCAGAACTCACTAACGCAAGTCTAAGGGCAGTTTCGCTGAAAAAGTTTCTTAATCAACTCTGCAGATAAATATAAATCTGTATCTCTGAAAACACTATTACAGTGGGAGGAATGTGTGGTTATGAGTCATCTATAGAGCAGATCTGATCAGGCATGAAACCCATAAAACCACAACCGCAACAGTCAGAGTAACCCCGGATTAGCAGCTGCATGATTCAAGGCTTACTCAGGAGGTTCGGTAGCACTAGCTACATACGGCGACAACTTTTACCAGAACGTCTGTCAAATACAAAGGCCAAACTACATCACAAATTCCCTAAGCAGGAAAGAAAACTTGCGCATCACAGCAAACTTTATGCACAGCTTGCTTTTTTCCTGATTGCACAATCTAGAAACAGCAGCATATCACATGACACCATGGACGTAATTCCAGGGTTAAAGGCAATAGGAAGTGGGTGACTCTCTGTGTGTGTGTGTAGGTAACACCGGGTACGTGATACTGTTTTATATATAAAAACATTACAATTTGGACGGATATTCGGTCGATTCTCTCGTTAACAGACTAATTGGGGGGAGAGGTTGTCCGTTGACGTGAAGGGTGTGTGTGTGTGCGGGGGGGGGGGGGGGTTGGGGGGTAAAATAGTGGAAATACAAGGAAGAACACCACTAAGGTCCTTAAAAGTGCTCCCCAAGTACAAGCAGCATAACGACCAACATAAATAGGTACTTACGTTAAATACGAACGTAAATACAATTGTAAATGTCATTTCCCTTGTGTGGGTTCACACCATACTCCCAGTCAGAAACACAAGACTTCTTAATGAGCTCTAATTTCTGGCCGATACTAAGATTGACATGCTTTCTTTTACCACTAGACTTGTCTTTGGGTGGCATAATGATGGCACTGGGAAGAAAAACACCAAAAACACAGAAAAAACAAAAAACAGTATAGCTGACGCTTGTAAACAACTAGTTGCGCGCACGCCACCGCCACCTAGTGGCCAATTGCTGAACTACAGGAATCGGATCGCCACATCTGGGATTTTTAAACTTTCGTACCGGACATTCTGGCTAATGCATTATGTATTCAGACCAGCAGATTTAGTCCGTTGCATCCGATACCCGTTAACGCGGGGTCCGTAGAAGAGAGGATCGACTGAACCTATTTGAATCAGAATTTTTTCCAAAAAGGCAGCGTTTATTTTTAAAAACGGTCCTGGTGTCGGTGCGGACGCAGCGTTATTTACCTACATTAATATAATTACCTGATAGGAAAGTCCTCACAAGAACTATAAGAGAAACTTGTATCTCTACAAGAGAAAGAAGCCCCGAGTTCCTCTCACCAGCAGGCCCTGGATGATGGTGTGTCGGTTCTTGCCATCGTAGTCCACCACTTCAATGTAGTCCAGGTAAGCGTCGGCCCAGTACACCAACCTGTTGACCAGGTCCAGCGTGATGCCGTGAGGGAAGACGATCTTGCTGTCCACCAGTTTGGTGCGGTTCTGCCCGTCCATGTCACAGCGCTCCACCTTGGGGATCTGCCCGTAATCAGTGAAGAACATCTTCCTACAGATGAGATAACAAAAGGTTTTCCATAAACGCTGAGGATACCTTTCTGGAATGTCGGTGTAGACTCAACAAAAACGCTTCCTTAACAGTAAGCAGTAATGCATGAAACCCACATAACTGGCGTGTACAATGATACGCACCTGCTTTTGTTTTAGTCTCATTTAACATAAACACTGGACGATTTCAAAACAGACTTCCTGCATATGCATGCACAGAAGAACCAAATATTGTTCAGCTTTCAGGTGGCAAACATTGCGAGAGTGATGACTAAACAGGATAAAGATGGATTCTGTGCTGCATGACCGACTTGAATACTATTTTCCCCACACAGTTTGGTAATTTGCCAGTTCCCGACCTCTAGCTAGCGCTCCCCTATAACATGACAGCTACCAACCGGGTAGGGCGGACAGTTTAGTTCTCACGGAGCCCCAGTGGATGGCTCGACATCACTGGTGGCTGAACTCATAATACCTGGTGATGGGGTGTACGCTTTTTTGATGCGCCATTTAAGAGCCTAAAATCCAATATGTTGGAAAGTCCAGCACATGGCATAGCTTTTTAGATTGTTACCTAATTTAATTTAAAATGCCAAGTGGATTTATGATTTAATTCCTAGGGAGAAAAAGCAAACTAAGGAGGACATTAATTGAGGAAATCCTTTTCAATCTTTAGAAGTCTCATGTTCTCACAGGCTTGTCTCTAATTTTAGGATTTTTCACATCTGCTTAGTTCGCATGGATACCGCTGTACGTCAAGACATTTCACCATGTTATTGCTGACCATGGTATTTATGTAGATCTTGAAGGAAAACATGCCTTTTAAAAGGGAAGTGATACTATAATAAAAGGAAGATATAAATTGTTCATCAGCAATACAACCATCATAGTCAAGTCTTCTTGCATGTGTGCAAATATGACCAACATTGACGACATGTTACATGAGCGTTGCTGCATACTAGTGAAGCCCAGCTCTGGTCTTTGAATATACGCGTCCTGCGTGAGGCCGTATAGGTAACGTTTCTGCTCGAGACGGATTCAGCTCATCTGAACACACCAGCTACGGTAGAAAAATCACCAATCGGTACAAGACTGAAAGCTTGACAGATGGGAGAAGAGACTTACCCCATGGTTGGGTCCAGCACAATGCCCTTGGGGTTGTACAGCTCTAGGTCCAGCAAGATGACGCAAGTGGTGCCGTCTTTGGTGCACACAAAGATGCGTTCATCTACATCATCCACAAAGTAGAAGTTTTCTGTTAACCAGTCGATGGCCATCTGCTCCACATCTAGGAAAAGAAGTGAAGAATGCGGTTTCAGCCATTCGGTTTATTCAACTCCATTTTATTCATATTTCATACAGCACATCATACAACAATTACTAACACAAAGGCGAAAGAAAACTCCTTGAGAGACGAGATGGGACTGAAACCCTTAGCGGGACCAGACTCAGAAGGGAAACCCATAGTATTCTGGGTGACCCCATACAGTAGGACTATTGATCAGTATAGAGTTGCCGTCAGTGCACTAAAAGGATGTTCAGTACGATCATATTGTTAGTAGGAGTCCAGGTTGAGCACCGAACAGTCTTTAAGATCACAGCAGCAGTTCGTGCAGCATCATGGTGAGATGATTTCCTGAAGCAATGGTGAGTCTTGGGCCTAAACTCTGATCATCCTGTGCTTCTGGGAAGTTTCATTCTGATTACAGGGAACACGCAAAGTACCCATTATGTGATGAATAAAGAAAGGGTTAGTGTGGAGAAATGGTATGCGGTGTGAAGGAAAGCCTGCTGGTACATTTGGTGCTCGATATCAGCACGATCCTCATTTCACTACATTGGAGACTCTGCTGGCAAGACGGTGAGGAAGCCAGGACATGTGCATGTCTGTGAGATATAATGAGAAAAGAATGCTGTGCAGTATTGGTGACTTGAATAGACCAGAGACACAGGCCCATGCCCAGAGGGAAGCATGGAGAGCCGTTAACCTTTAACACGGATGCATGACATATATGCGCGCACTCGTTCCTTCGTTCCGCTCATGCCAGATTCCCCTGCTTCTTTCCAACTAAGTATAGACAAAAGAGCAGAGTTACAGTAATTATCCTACTACAAAGCAATGAAGCTGCAGTTAGTTTTTTCCCTGAGCTCATTTTGTTAATTACCGAGTATGCATGCATGTCCGTGTGTGTGTGTGAGCAAGAGTCAGTGAGTACATGTGCCAAACACTGACTCACTGTCACAAGACTATTATTCATGCTATACGTGGCAGTCAGATGCATACACACGAACAGAATGGCAGCAGAGTCAGAAGTACTAACAACATGGCGTCAGATTAGTACAAAGCTTGTCATCAGTATAGTTAGCCTTGTCTTCCTGGACAAGTGTGTATGAACGGAACCCTATGCTTGATCCAGACCTGAGCACCACAGAGACCACGCTACCCATAAAGAAACCCCCAGTTCTGGGAAGTGCTCTGAAACACCAATAAATTCTGTAGTGTGTATTCCCCCCCGTGACTCCCTCACTGGGACAATCGAAGCCTTTCTGTGGGGGTCCTTCCAGATCCCAGCTGTGTGGGGCAGGCCCCAGTGTGGTCCGAGCCGCCTGCTGTTTTAATGGCCGCCAGGGTGGTTCCTTTTTGAAAGGGACTTGATACGCTCCTCCCTTCACATTAGTCAACTCAAAGCCGCAAAAATACAAATCTTCCAAAGATGCCTCGCAATCTTACGCTTCCCATTGCAAATGCCAAATCAAGGCCCCTAAATGACAATGCGTCAAAGATGTCTTGCATGCCTTGGGCTGGTGATATGAACTAGAGAGTGGTATAGTTGGCAGTGTGAGGTTGGGCTTTACAACAGACGGCTCCTGAGAAAATCTTTTGCCTGGACAATGCAAAAGACCACCAGGAGAGTTGTATAGTAGGAACGTGATTAAACCCGTCCCCCCCTTCCCACCTCCATGCAAGATATGCCAACTGGCTTAAGAAAGGATGGCACCACAAGCCTTCATTAACTACAATGTAAGGTCCTTTGGCATAGTCATTTATCATTTGTCGGATGAACCTTTCAATAATCAGAAAGGCCTGGTCCATAGGGAGCAGCAAATGACCCCAATGTAGAGAGCAGTAATGGATGGGTTAGGTCTTCACGCAAAAGTACGAGAGTTCACTGGCTCAAGCTGTTGGTTGTCTGGTAGTAATGAAAGTTACAAGTTACATTTGAGATGCAGATCTTGAGTAATCAGTTTGAGAATGACGGTCTACAACACACAACCAGTTGTACAATCATCAAACAAAAATATTTAAATAAAAAAAAACAAAAAACAAAACAAAAAACACACTTTTCCAAAGCAGCCAGCCAGACTTCGTCACACAGACTCATGTTTTGCCTCTCGACTTTATCCTCTTATTAATTCCAGCGAACCAGGGATTTATTAACAGACACCCACAACCACCTCCTGCGTCTCTACTCGTATCTTCTCCCCGTATGCTGCGCCTTCACAGATACTTAAAAGAAACATCTCATTTTTTTTACTTTCCAAGAAAAGCTGCACACTTAAATCGTTTATTGGGAACTTCGATCTCAAGGGGGTTTCAGGGTTTCAGTAAAAATGTCCTGACTTTCTCAGAGAATGGACAAGCCTACGCACATTTCTCATTTAATCCTGGCCCTTTCACCACACAGTGGAAGATGGGGAAGCTGTTGTGAAACAGCAAGAACTGCAAGAACATCTGTGATCACTCAGGGGCTAACAGGAAAAGTACAAGGCTGGTGAAGGGAGCGGAGGCCTCTGCGAAGGGAGCACTGGACAAAGAAGAAGAAGAAAAAAAAAAAGCCATCAAAACAGTCCGTGAAAGTGAGCAATGAATCGCCCATGTATCTTGTAATGATGAACTTGTAATTTCCAAATTACCATCCATTGAACCAAAGCTATCCAAGTGGCAATGACGGAGTGTAACTGGAGCGTAAAAGACACACCCCAAAGGAGCAGTTAGGAAAGGTTCTTAAAAGATAAATGGTATCAATAACACAGAGAGGACGGTGGGGGTAGCAGTGAGGACATGAGCCGCACAAAGGGAAATAAAGACTTGAGTGTGTGCGGCCAGAGACGCACTGCCCACTGCTCCATGAATGAACGGCTCTTTTTAATCCCACACCACTTAAAAAGATTCTCAGACGTACACAGGCGCATCAGATAACGGACACTAGATTTGGCCTAGAAACCTGGCAACTACCGCAGGTTCACATGGGGCTACCTAAAAATGATCATGCGCATGCTGCTGATGACGAATACAGTTCCTCGGCTAAAAGGCTGAGCTGATTTATGCACCGCATCCGAGGAAATGCACGCCTCCCCAAAGAAATACGAAACGCAGGCCAGGTGTCCTGCTGAAAGGACTGAATAAAATGTATATCCAGAAGACTTTTGTTTTTAACACCTAGGTATTCCTTGTAATTAAAAAAAAAAAAAGACAGACAGTGAGTTCTGGTTCCTGTACATTCCTCCCTGCAAGAAATCAACTATAACCTGCTATCCTTGCAGACAACACAGGAATCCAATCGGGGCTGATTGTTAAAATATGCATGGGCTTTCATCAACTTTGTCTAAAAGCTGGGGTAGCGAGACAAAGTACCAGATGCATTCTGGTGAGCAGAAACATAAATCATGCTATGACTCGCTAAATGCACCCAGCAGCTTGCAAACTCTTACCAATGCCAAGATGTATAAAAAGGAAGGGAAAAACAGGAGCGTTTACAAACCAGTAGAAAACACCTTCTGTAACTGGGGACATTGAGGCCTCGTGTTAAAATGGTAGCAAATGACACTTTAGCATAACGTAGACCAGCGGTTCCCAGCACACATCAATCTGTCAATGGGTTCACTTTAAAAGGCTGAACGGACGGCTCTAGTTCATGTCCGTTGGCCTGATTTTTTTTTTGGTCATATTTATTTTCACAGATGAGCCTGGTCATAAGGGCACATCTGGGCTGCTCATATGCTCAGCTTGCAGCCAATATAAAACCCTTCCTCCAAGTAAAATCGGAGCTCTCTGCCTAGCCGACTGCACTTCCATTCAGCCTGCACCTTCAGGCTGATCTCTGTAATGACCCAAAGGACGAGCTTTCCTTTTCCAGGTGACCATGTCCCATGTCACTCACTCAAGACATTCATGGAATCACTATGGATCTCACAGCAATAATGTCTGCCTTAATAGTCGTGTAAATCGAGGAACCAAACTTGGAGGATTTATGGCCCCAGTTCAGCGTCGGAGCAGAAGTTCATGTCTGGAATTCCTCTACTATATCCAAACAACTCATGCACTATAAAAGCAGGCAATTCATCTTGCAATTAAACTCTCACAAGGTGCATGCTTCCCAGCATCCGGTGTTAAATACCCAAATCAGATTCTTTCCACGTTTTTGCTGTGAATCGTGCATTATGGGATGCTCGGCATACCGCAATAATCTGCAACATCTGGTTCAAAAATGAGCCGTCACCGAGATGGTGCGCTTTCAAGAGTCACACCACAGTGCTTCATTAACATGAATCGATTTGCCCAAAAGCCCCTCACATCTGCCTCCACATGGCTCTAGAGACACGTCCTTCTAAAGCGGAGTGGAACATCAAACTCTCTCAAATCTGCTCCAGGAAAACAGCTGAGGAGCGTCAGTGGATCCGCAGCTTAAGGCTTAAAACGGGCTTAGCTGAGCTTGGCTGGACCTCGAAGACATTCCAAAACCCCCGAAGCAAGACGCAGTCTCTTCTCATTGATCTGCATTCTTGTGCGCTGTGGTAGACAGCTGAAGCTCTGCAAAGCTCGGGAGGCTGAGTCATGGAGGTAAGGAGTGCTGTGAAAACGCTGGCCAGACCGATCAAGCAAGAAATCACTCAAGCTCCAGTATGTGATGAAGAAAGGCAGGCCAGTGCATCTTTTTTTAAACCAGACAACAGCTCATAATGCAACAGGGAGACGAAGACGGAAAAAAGGAAGAAGTGTCCGAGTCATCATTTTGTATTGTCCACTGGCCACACTGAAACAAGATGGTCCAATGCAAGTCTTCTGAGAATCCCCACTGTGGACCAGATGTGAACCTAGCATAGGATTTTATCGGCTCAAACCCGACACTCGTAAAATACTGTAGTAGAACCGATCAATGCATCAAACTGGCCGTAGTTCAGTGACTCCAGTTTTTTAATCTTGACCATAGCAGCCTCTGTTACAGATCCTCTGTTGCGGCCAATCAGTCATTTACGTTAATAATTTAGCTGAAGGCAGCTCAAGAAAGGCAACATCATTGTTGACATAAAACCAGACCGTATAAAGACATTTCAATAGTGTTTACTTGCAGCTTCAAGTTCAAAATAAATGTTTCATCTGCTCACTGGCATGTGTCAAAAACCATTTTACGGCCACTATGAAATGAAACATAACTCCTTCAAATTGATATTCGTCATATATCGCTATGCAGTAACCATTCGGCATTAAATTAGGCGATTCTTGGCATTAGGTGATTCGAGGAACTGTATGTAGCGAGACCTTATTGAATACCCCTAGCTATAGGGTAAGAGCCAAGACAGCCACTTGGCTCAGAACATATGGAACATATTCTTTCGCTGAGGTTCTACATGGGAGTTGATGGAAGCCAGGCATGGTGATGGGAATTGCGTAAATGCAGTATTTAGGGACTGTTAAAAGTTGAACGTGCTCCCATATTATCCCAGCACGAATCTCTGGGTTCTCTCTGCATTTCTTAACACTTGCCATCTGCGGATAAAAGACGGTGATCCAAAAATCCCTCGGGTTCTAGACGCTCCACAACCTTGACCATTACACTCGAGCAAAGACACTGCTCTCCCATAAGTCTGATTAAAGATCATTTGTTCATTCTTTCATTCATCTTCGCTGCGTTATCCTGGTCAGGGTTGGGGTGGATCCGGAGTGAATCAGCTTTTTATACATCACACAGGAACATCCAGGAAAATATGAACAACTTTACACAATATTTCATGGACTGTGGACCAGAATACACGCGTTATAACGTTGCAGCAATGCAGATGCTCGGAATGGAACGTATGCCTGCACGCTGGTCTGGAGAACAAATACGAGATTATGTGGGTGTGTTGCTTCTGGAAACATACAGAAGACGCAACAGCAGCAGAATGCAGCATGCAGGCCACTATGATTTAGCACCATGTCAGCATGTGACTCTTTTTTCCCCTTTCACTTTACGGAGAACAGACCTGCTTGGTTGAACACCCCCACCACCACCACCACCACCCCATCCCACGAGTTGTCCGTCAGGAGACACGCCACAAAAAAGCAGATGTACCAAGAGACTTCCTGCTTGGGGTGCGGTTAAATCGTAACGGGGATTAAGTGTGCTGCAGTGAGAAAAACAGAGCTTGTAATCGGTGTTAAAACAGCACCATACTAAATGTCTACATAACAGGATTGGTAATAGAACTCGGTCTTGGAAGCGTTTCATGACCCTTACAGAGCAACTTTGTCAGCATACGGCATCTGATACCGTTTATACATAGTGGTTAAATCTGGTAATCTGCTGTCTTAGGGCTAACAGGCGATTTATCACAGGCTTGCATCAGAAAGATCTTGTGTCCTTATTACTGTATCACGTAGAAGTAGATGTCTAGAAAACAGCAATGATATGACTCGTTAGTTTTAATCCTTATAATCCTTACAGGCTGTTATTAATGGAGATCTCTTAAAGGTGCATGAGCCAATATTCTTACTTTCTGACTTGTAGAAATAATCTGGAAATTATGTAGAACATGATGAAAAATGGTCGTTTAAGGCATTTACCCAAATCACGAATGTATTAACATGAACGTGTTAACTGGCTGAGAAAACCCATTTAGATTCGGAAAACTGATTCCCAGTTCAGAATACTTTGTGTGTGTGTGTGTGTGTGTGTGTGTGTGTGTGTGTGTGTGTGGGTGGGTGGGTGTGTGTCTGTCTCTCTG
>JAQLOM010000015.1:15292885-15303970 GCA_030068315.1 Chrysichthys thysi
CGCGCGCTCTCTCTCTCACGCGCGCACACTCTCGCGCGCGCTCTCTCTCTACGCGCGCACACTCGCCTCGCGCGCGCTCTCTCTCTCTCACACGCACACACTCGCACGCTCGCTTTCTCTCTCTCACACGCGCTCTCTCTCTCTCTCTCTCTCTCTCTCTCACTAACACACTTTTGCTTGATCACTAGATGTGGAAGGCAGGAGCTAATATGAAGATACTGAATGAAATAAACAATCCTAACACTGGATGGTTTGCTTTCTTTTAATTCCATGTTTTTTGTCCACATTCTGTGCCTTTTATTATTATTATTAAGGTATCATCCTGATGGATTATTGAAGTTTGTTTATGCCGATGTCTTCCAACACAGTATTAGGAAGTAGGGCATTTAATCAATGAGTTAAAAAATGTAGTGACTTTTTGCAGTATTTCTGATGTAAAAGATTGTAACAGTAGAGTTTTGTGCATCAGCCTGTTTTTGGTTTTGATCTTGGTGGTGTTCAGGAGCATCTTTTGGTTAAACCAAGACAACTTTCCACAAGCTTTCGGCCTGCTTTCAACCCTCGTCTGTGTGGCGGCATCCCAGAATTTCAGGATCAGACCACACAATGCTGTCACAATGGTCATCCTGTCGGATTGGGCAACTTGGTCGGGAGACTAGGAGCACTACAAGTCTGACCCCGATCGATCTTTGTTCGTCTTTGCATGTCGTCAGGGAGGAGACTGAAGAAACGGTCAAATGTGGCTAGAGAGTGAACATGAAGGAACACATTGTAGGAGTTTTCAAACTATGTGGGAAAATACCAAAATTCTGACATGCTGGATTTTTTTGCCTGGGTGTCATGGGGCGTCCCAGGTATCACATTGGGATTCTTTCGCACTAAAACTCTGGTTCTTTGTTCCTCCTCAATCCTTTGACAATCCTGTCATAATCGGCCTGGGCTCATCTAGTCTGGTCCCAGCCTAAGCTTAGCCCTGTGTCCTGTGTTCACATGCATTATCCTTGCTGTGTAGTCCACATCATGCCTTTACTGCATAAAGATCAGACTGAAAAATGTGTCTGTTCTGATCCGTATTCAGGTGAGCGTTTCTGGAGAATGCTAGTGCTTCACTTTTTCGCATTGGAGAAAGCATCTATCAGTGAGCACTCAAATATGCCAGTGAGTCTTCTTTAATCACCAACAAAATGACAGATGAGCTCATTTACGTATGACCGATTGACAGGTGAAGGTGTTTTGAACTCTGCAATATTAACTAATGCCGTCAAGAAGCCCCGCCCCTTCTTTGATGCTCATGATTTATTGTGGTATTGTCTTATTTTTCCCTGCTGTGAAACTTCGCTTTCTGTTAAAGTAAAATGAACGTTTTGTGTTCATACTTGTGAACTAAAAACTGCCAGTGTACGTTTGACTTGACTGACCCTAAACACGTTTTCTTTCTTCTTTTTAAATTACGGGTGCTGCTGAAAACGTTGAGTGAAAGTGGTCCAAAGTGGCACTTTTTTGGCTAAGGGGGGGGGGGGGTAAAAACAGCTGACCAAAACAGCTGTTTGAACTGTACAGTGCTTCCTGTAAAACCATGCGTATACACACGCACACACTCTAGTTTGTCCCTCAGGCATGTGATTTGTGCAAGGACTATGTTGAAAAGATGCATGTTCTCCCATTTCCAGGCCTTGTTTGTGCTCTTCATTCTGGCCTACATTCACATCGCCTTCTCTCGCTCACCCATCAACTGCTTGGAGCATGTACGTGAGAAGTGGCCACGCGACGGCATCCTGCGCGTGGAGATCCAGCGGAACTCCAGCCGCGCGCCCATATTCCTGCAGTTCTACGAGACGGAGGGATTCCAAGGGCTCGTCAAAGAGCCAGACTCAGAGGCCACTGACCGAGTTCCTGTTCACCCGGAGGATGAGGACGAAGAGGAGATGACTGTTGACATGTTTGACAACAGCTCTGTGAGGGTCAGTGTCTGGAAACGCATTCTGCATAAGTGTCCGTGAGAAGATGTGCGTGTTGGCTTATCTTCTGAGGTTTTCAGTCAGTAATTGTGTAACACCCACTAAAATAAGTCAATAACAGTGCTAGGGCTGTAAGAGTCTGCTAATTGTATAATCCAGCAGAACCTGGACTTAATTATGGATGATTGAATAATGTAACCTTTGTTACCTGTTCAAAGTATAATAACGATTTAATTTTGAAATGGTGTTAATCATTCTATCTCTTTATCTAAATGAGAGTGAATCAGCGGTACACATCCACTTCCAGCTAAATATAACGGGCAGCATTAAACCAAGCAATGGTTGTAGATGTATTTCCCGTTTCATCATCAGTGTGTTGCTGTAAAAGGCGTCTCTGCGTTGTATTGCAGCGTTGTATTAAGCCTGTACTTTTTCTGAGTAAAAAAACACTTCCCCAATTTTAACATTTCAGGAATTGCCATTGTTCTCTCAGTGTCCTCTTTCAAAGGTCAGTCTGTGCGCTATGCTATTTCTTTTGTAGTGCTTGTCGGTGCTTTTGTAGTGCTGGGATGTACGCTTGTAGGTGAAGATGCATCGACTGTTTAAAAAAAAAAAAAAAAACATTTAATTTTAATATTCTGTTTAGTTGAGGATATTTGCATCCCTAATTTCAATATACACCAATAGGGTGGGATGCACCAGATGCAAATGGCAGAAGTCATTGTAGTGACTGAACGTTGATGTACATAATTGTGACCAAAAATAAAAAAATTGTGAATTATAGCGAAGCGCCATATCAAACAATGTTTTTATGTATTTTCAGCATGCTAATTCAGTGTCATTCTGTGAATGATACTCTCTTGCAGTTCGAGCTGGACATTGAACCGCGACTGAAGCCTTTGGTGAACGAAGGAGCTGCGGGCTCAGGCACGAACGACACCCAGGACCTCTCCTTCAGCCAGGCGCCCTCTAAAGGTATGCAGCCGCTGAAGGAGACTGTCTCCGAGATTGAGATGCTTACGAGAGCAGGTAAAGCTCAACATGTGTAACGCTTTTACCCTGGCACCACAGACATCCTGCCGCAATCCTCTTCCTCCTGCTGCTCTGTGACATCATGCTCCCTTTTCCTCACTCGCCTTCCTTCATCCACTCCTGCCTGCAACGCCCGCACCCCTTTGTTTAGTCCCCCCTCTCCCCTGGAGTCCCATTCTCACTCTGTCTCTCTCTAAATAAACCTCAGGAAACTGCTTGGACTTGCATCTCTTCTGAGATGACACGTTTGAGGTCCTGACGTTTTTGTGTGACAGTGTCAGCTGTGTCCCATCATTACAGATTGTGCTTGGTTCTGGATTGTAATTAGCTCACACCAAAGCCCTCGGCAGTACGGTGGTTCCTCAGTACTCGAACTCATTAGAACTCGAATTTCTTAAGAGTCGAACCAACCAGTTAGAAAAATAATGACCTAGAACTCGATCTGAATCTCAGAAGTTGACCCATGGACCTAAGATAACTTGTATGTGTAATGAATCTGCCTGTGCAGAGCCCCCTTTTAACACACCCTTTTTGGGTATCCACGATAGCGGTGCGGTCCGGAGGATGCATGCTGCTCCAAGAACACTCCGCCGCAGCGCCACTGGCGTATGCGCTAGGACTCACGCCATGCCTGAGCGTCACATGGGATGCTACAGGTGTTAGGCATTTGGTAACTAATGACACAGACTTTAAAGAGACTCGCTCAGTCACACCAAGGTGCGAAGCTTTAGATTGCATTCCCTGTGCTATTGCCAAGCCTTGATTAGTGTCTGTTTATGCTCCCTGGTTTTGACCCTTTTTCTATCCATAGTGCGGGGAGTCACGAGGCGCTCAGCTGTCTCTCAGCGGGAACAAAGGGTAACGCTTCAGTCTCAGCCTCGCATTCGCTGTGATAGTGCATCGTTTGTTGGTGATAGTGCTTTTTTATTAATATCATCAGGTAATACACCGTACTTTATCACTTTGGTAGCCGTTGCTCACCAAAAAGTTACACAATAGTTGTACAATTGTTACAACCTAAGTTTGCGATTTAAAAGTAAATAGAGTAATAATAAAAATAACCACTTTACAAATTACTGTTTTGATAAATGTGCTTAGATGTGTTTAGTATGTGCTCTTGTTTTAGCCTGTTCATTTTGTGTTTAAATGCTAAAAAAAGAAAAAAAGAAAAAAAAAACATATTTCGGTGTAATTTTTTGAGGCCGGGAACCAATTAATTGTTTTTTCATCATTTCCTGTGGGGAAAATTCGATCAGAACTCGAGCTTTTTAGGATTCGAACCCGAGCTCGGAACGGATTAAGTTCAAGTCCTGAGGTGCCACTGTATTGTATCTGAGCTGAGCGAGATCTTATCTCGCTGTTACAGTTCATGCTCTGTGACCCGCACAACTACGATTTTAGATTGTGCTTATAAAATGGTGTAGTGAGGGTAGTGATGTAGTGGCATTCTGCCTTCCTCACAAGCCTCTTATCAGCACTGGAACGAAGAATGCTCGTGTAGGTGTGTAATATACGAGAGGTGCTGTTGACAAGCCTAAAATGCATTCCGGTAGAACAGGCCTGAGACCGAGAGCTGCGTTTACTAAAGCACCGAGCTGCTGATTTGAGATTTCGTGTTTAGATTTTATGTTTGGCACTGATGGGTTCACTAGAGGTGAGCAAGTCTGAAGAAATTGAGTCCAGACATCTTAAAATAGGCCAGGAGCAGTGCTTGTGTGACCAGCATGCATTCTGAAGTGACTGATCCACGTTGCTCTAATTGTACTCGCATCGAGTGCCCGACCCGAGGCATGCCATTCAACCCAGTGTGTTAGTCCTTATTTAAAAGGAGTTCACAGAATATTTTTTTAATCGTCTATTAATAAGCACACGCTCCAAATTAATACGAGGTATAAACGGTCTCCATCACTTGTGACAATTTGTAACCTTAGTACAGTGGTACCTCAGTCCTCGAGCTTGATCAGTTCTGAGCACGTGTTCGAATCTTAAAAAGTTCGAGTTCTGATCGGAATTTCCCCATAGGAAATAATGGAAAACCAATTAATTCGTTCCCGGCCCCAAAAAATTACACCAAAATATGTTGTGTTTTTTTTTTTTTTAGCATTTAAACAAAAAATGCACAGAATAAAATAATAAGAAGAGCACACAATCAACACATCTAAGCACATTTATCAAAACAGTAATTTGTAAAGTAAGCAAATAAATGTATCCAACGTGTATTATGTAAACCGCGCGCGCTCCAGCGGTGATTCATTCCAGGCGATTCATTGCAGAGGATTCATTGCAGGCGCGGGCGAAACGTTTTTTCTTCTGGTTCTTCTTGCTTGTTATTCAGTATATGATTCAAGTCTGATTAAAGGCTAAACATCTGACTCCAGCCTGGATTGTGTCACCTCACCGCTCTGACAGGATCAAGTTAAAAAACCTACGACGCCTTTTTCATAAACCCAGACACAGCACTACTACCTTGAGTCATACTATGCCATGCGGTCCATTGCTTATTTTTATTATTACTCTGTATTCGTAACTTTTTGGTGAGCATTGGCTACCAAAATAACAAAGTACAGTGCATTACCTGATATTTTCAATAAAAAAAAAAGCACCATCACCAACAAACGGTGCTATCACAGCGAATGCAAGGCTGAGACTGAAGTGTTACCCCTAGTTTCTGCTGAGAGACAGCTGAGTGCCACGTGACCCATTTCCCCATGAGTTATCTTCGGTCGGCGTTCATTGTTCAACTTCTGATATTCAGATACAGTTCTAGGTCATTTTTTGCGATCTCGTTGGTTCGACTTTTAAGAAATTCGAGTTCTAATGAGTTTGAGCACTGAGGGAACACTGTAACTACTAAAAGGATTGATTACTGTCAGTCCTTCTGAATCTAGACATCACTTAAATACAATCTTTCCAGCAATGTGATGTTCCCTGAAAACCTCAACAAACAGCACACTCTGTCTCAATCAAAGGAAATTCCAGAAGATTGATCAAATATATCAGTCAGGAAATGGTTACAAATCAAACTCACAATCTCTGGGAGTCCAGAGAACCACAGCAAGAGTCATCATCTCTAAATGGAGGAAACATGGAGAAGTGGTAAATCTGCCCAGGAGTGGCAGACCTTACTCCAAGAGTGCTTAGAAATCTCATCCGAGAAGTCACATTAGACCGCAGAAGAACATCTAAGGAGCTGCAGGTAAGTGTTCATGGTTCCACCATCAGAAAGCCACTGGGCAAAAATGTTCTGCATGAGAGAGTGGCGAGATGAAAATTACTGCCAAGTGAGAGAAACAAAGCCTCATCTAACATTTGCCAAAGACACCTTGATTACTCCCAAAACTTTAAGGCTAATGTTCTTTGGACTGATGAGTCAAAAGTGGAACTTTTTGGAAGACCTGGGTCCTGTTACATCTACTGTAAAGCTAAGAATGCCCACAGTCTCATTGTGGCTTCGTTGTGTCAGGGCCTGGATGGCGTGCCATAATTTACAGAAGGATAAATTCTGCTTTCTGCCAAAAAGTACCATAGGAGAATGTCTGGTCATCTGAGCCATGATCTGAAGCTAAAGTGTAGTTGGTTTATTCAGCAGGCAATGATTTGAAACAAGAGTAAGTCCACTTCTGAACGGCAAAAAAAATGTATTACAATTTTGGAGTGGCCTAGTCAAAGTTGTAACCTGAAGCACATGGAAATATTGTGGCAGGACCTGAAAAGGGCAGTTCATAGTCGCAAACCCTCCAATGGGACTGAATTAAAGCAATTTTGAGAAGAGGAGTGGGCCAAAATTTCTCCACAGCAATGCAAAAGACTGATCTTGTGTTATGGAAAGCGTTTGATTGCACTTGTTGCTGCTAAAGCTACCCCAAACAAGTATTGTCCTTAGGGGGCAGTTACTTTTTCACACAGGTGCAATAGGTTTTGGGGAGACTGTGTATTGTATTTACTCAGGTTGTCTTTTGTCTTGTATTAAATTTATTTGGAGATGACAAAACAGTTAAGTGTCGTTAATGAACAAAAATGGAGGCGCTCAAGAAGGGGGCAAATACTTTTGCATGGCAATGTATATACGCATGAGTCAATAAAAGACATTACATTATCAGTGACCGAATGTGTCCAAAAAAAAAATAAAAAATGCCACCCAAAAACCCAAGTTGATGATCCGGCTGTCCTAACATCCCCAACAAGCAAAGCAGAAAGAGTGGAGTATGTCTGAAAGATAGAGTGACAACACAATGCAGAAGCATGAGCGCTAAATCAATTACTCACAGAGCTCATAGACCCTGGAAAAAGGAAAAAAAAACCTTGAGTGTCTTCCTCCATCTCGCACTTACACCCACACACAGGGACAATAGTGGTCCTCATCATACAAAGCCCATGGACCTTAAAGCTACAATAGCTCTTTTGTGGTGTGTGTGCGAAGCGAAGAGAATATATGGCCAAACACTACGGCCCGTGGCGAATCGATTCCCGCCCTCCGTCCAAATCCCAGCCTGCCCCGTCCGCTTTCCTCCTCGCCCTCAAATACGCCCCCTCCACCTAACATGCCTCACACATGCTATAAGAAGCGTGGCGTGTCATTTGTACAGAACTAGGGAGCATCGGACAAGCTTACACAGCTGTCGACCGTGGGGGGGCGGGGGGGTTAAACACATTTACCATGAAGCGGTCTTCCTGGGTTTAGGGTGCAGGATTCCTTCCTCTGCATTTCTCTGTAATACGAATATGCTTTCCACATTTAAGAAACTGCAAATGGATGTCTGCGCCTTGAGAATGTAGGAATCCAATTCCGCACGGGGCGCAGGGGCATTTCTCTTCGGTCCTGAATGGCAATAATCTAAGGCTATTGATTGAGACCAATAACCTAGGCTCTGGAGAAACAGAATAAGGTTTCCATCCATCCATCGCTCTCATCTGTTCAGGGTCGCAGGGAAGCTGGAGCCAATCCCAGCTGACTATGGGCAAGAGGTGGGGCACACCCTGGGCAGGTCGCCGATCTAGAAACGAACAACCGTTCACACGCACGTTCACATCTGCGGGCAGTTTAGAGTAGCTCGTGGTCTTTGGGTTGTGGGAGGAAACCGGAGAATCCAGAGGAAACTCATACAGGCTTGGGGAGAACATGCAAACTCTAGAAATTATGGCGCCAGTCAGACACCAGGTTAAAACCTGAACCTTCTTGCTATGAGGCAACAGTGCTAACCACTACACCACCAAACTAAGATATATCTAAGAAATTACACACAGTCTTGCCCAAAAGTCTGAGACCAGTCGTGTATTACTTCCAAAAAAATAAGAAAAAAATCACTGGACATTCCAGCACCGATCGCAAGACGCTCAGTTGAACATGCGGTGAAGGACGTCACAGGTGAATGATGGTGATGTTCAAACTACCGGAGATCTTCAGAAACATTTCAAACTCCTGAGCGTTGAAAAACCACCATCGTTACCTGTGGGCTAAAGGTTCAGGGTGTCATTAGAAAACAGAGACTTGAAACATGATTTTTTTTTTTTTTCATAAGCTCTTCGCTTTGAATTAAACCCTTAACTCTGCAATCACCTGCTTGTGTGAGCGAGGAACATGGGAGGCACTGTTCGGGAGACAACAGTCCGTGTGTGTACTACATTTTGACAGTTCTCATAGCTGACATTTCTGTCGACATGCCCATGCACGCAGTGCGTGTAGATTTGTGTGTATTCCTCCAAAAGGGAACGAGACAGTGAAAGAAAGAGAGGGAGAAACTATGAGAGATTTGTATAGGTGTGGGTGTAAGGCTGTAGAAGACAGACTTGTGGCTCGAGGACAGGACCACGTCGGGAAATACACGCACAATACCTTGCATAAGTATTCCCTCCCTAAGAGAATAAGCCTCCTCTAAGGCAGAGATGCGTTTTTGCCGTATTCTTACCACGGCACAGGTTTTAAGTCTGAGATGGAGAATCTGGGGACTTGCGACAGTTATTAGGAATTCATTCAAAAGCGACCATGGAAGGAACCTACTGAAACCAAACAGGGGCCAGAACGACTGGCCATGAATTCAAAGTGCACATGTAAGGCGTTTCGGGGGAAATCATCTATCTATCTATATCTCTCTCTATCTGTTTATTTATTTAAAAGGTAGATAGGGATTGTTTGGCCACGTACAGCTCTGAGTGTTACGGGTCTCATCTGAGGAAAACGAAAAAAATATATATTGTGCAAGGAAGCTTAGGATAGCTTAACCATGTCTAGGGTCTCCCAGAAGCCAGTGTATTTATGTTCAGATCACATGACACTTTAATTGCACATTTAATAAATTGTGACCTCTAACGCAAACTAATTTAGGGGTTTCACAGTGACGGGGGGTGGACGGTGGTAAATTTTGTAAACTATACAGATATCCCTGCCATTTCAATATTATGGGCCATTTTGTGTAGATTCCTGAAATAATCCCAATTCTCTCTATTTCAGTTCGTTACACTACCAAATGTGAAAATGGTCACTTACAGACACAGACTTGCGCAAGGTATGGTAAATGCAAAAATGAGTAAGCGCGAAACAATCTCTAACAAGTACCGAGCCTGTTCCAGAGGCTGCTGCCAAATCAATAAACGTGCCTTTATTCCTGTTCTCAGTGAGAGAGGGGGGGGAAAAAAAAAAAAAAGAAAAAAAAAACCACTAAGCATAAGCAGGCTCATCCATCACTGCTGTACAAATATTGGGCTTTACAATCATACAGATTGCACAAGCCGTTGCCCAGATTGATATCCTGTTGCCAGAGCTGTGAGCTGTTCTCAGATAAATTAGGAGAACTCCGTATTGCTATTGAGCCCCATTTTAGAGCGCTAATCACTCTGCTGTAGCGTAGCAGCGCATATTTGTGTGCAGTTATGGCTGAGTGAAGGCGTGCTAAGCGTGAGCAAACAAATAACCCCAGCAGCTACAAAAACTGCAAGCATAGACGTACACGCACAATCGATGCAACCTATTCAACGTCTATGAGAGACACTCAAACAAATCATATAGCCCTGAGGAGTGTGTCTTATAAACGACGATAGTTTCTGGTATAAACATTGCTATAAAACCTAGCATAATGTTCCTCATCTTGGACCCTTGAAAGCATTAGAGCAGGTTAGGTTTTTTTTTTTTTTTTTTTTTTTTTTAAACTTGGTAGAGATATCGGCTTGTACGAACCTTGATCGACAAAAGTGTGTCTTGGGATAAACACTTCTACTTAGTCGTTCTCACGGTTATATTTAGCCAGCTAATGTAGCATGTCTTGATATGTGGCTTCTTGCAAGCCTGGTGAGCCAGATTTTTAAAATAAGAAAATCAAAAATGTCTATTATTTTTTTAAGAGTTATTTTTTTATTATATATTTAACTATAACATTTTCCAGAGTTACAACCTAGAAACCAGACTTGATTGAAATTCTATAAAAAGTGGGACCAAAAACATAATTCTCAAATATAAAAATCATACACTTTTTAGGATAAATACATGGGTATTCACCCTTCCCATTGCAGTGAAACCCTTGAAAAGCCATCACAAGTCCCATAATCTGTTCTGATTGTGTATCTGAGATGTATCTTTATGCGATTCTTTAATTACACAATCTCAATCTGTCCCTGGAAGGCCCTAGAGTTGGTTAGAGATCGTTCTTAAACAGGTTCAAGAAGTCTTAGGAGTTATCAAAACAGGTCAGGGACAAAGTTGTGGAAACGCACTTATCAGGGTTTACTTAGAAAGAAACACTCCACAGAGCGCCGATAGATCTGTTATTAAAAATCTAAGGAATACGGCACGACCACCACTCTAGAGTAGGGCTGTCCACAAAATGTAAACAAATAGATTAGAGGGTGTAAGTCAGAGAACCAGCCAAGAGATCAAGGGCAACTTTCAACATGATACCATCACCACCTTGCTTCACAGTGGGGCTGGTGCTCTCAGGGTGATGAGCAGTGCTAGGTTTATGCACCAGTTTTTTCCACCTCCATGTGATACCAAATACTTATTTTCCACCATAATCTGCAAATAAGTCCTTTAAAAATCAGACAATGTGATTTTCTGGATTTTTTTTTCCTCATTTTGTCTCTCATAGTTGAGGTATACCTATGA
>JAQLOM010000015.1:15317193-15330853 GCA_030068315.1 Chrysichthys thysi
ACCGGAGGAGCTGAGTGCTGAGGAGATAGACTCACAGGACACGAAGCTACTGGACTGGAGCTATAAGAGCTCATGGAAATGAAGCGAAAGTGCCAGTGACGTCACTTCCTGCTTACAACCGCCATAACCAATCCTAACGCTCCCTCGCAATCATCTGACTGGTCCGCCTGGTTTTATTATTTATTAAGGCTTTATAAACCTTTTCCACTCTCTTATAAACACGTCCTATGCTCTTAAACACTTTCTACACTCTTAAACATACGAAATTTTAACAACATATAAAATTCTCCATGCGTACTTACTGCTGGTGAGGTCACTTCCTGTTTACTAGGCTGAAGTGGAAGTGGCTTACAGCCACATTCACTTTTCATCCGCTGATGAAATGCAGTGCATACGGTTTTATTTCGATTTAAATGTTCTTTTAATGTTTGAATTAACATCTTAAATAATATTTTAGATTCCAGAGTCCCGCGAAAGCCAAAAAATTCCACGAATCAAAATTTGAAAATCCGCGATGTACTGAATCCGCGATAGGTGAACCACGGTATTGCGGGGGTTCACTGTAAATCAGACCTGGATAAAGCAGCTACTAAAGATGGATGGAGCACTAAATATAGGTAGCAAACTACTATATCCACATGGGTGCAAACAAACATTTTTGTGAGTACTGTGCGAGATCCTGAATCCGAAATACAGTGGATCTTGCACAATTCCCTTATACTTTTAATAGCTGTGGACATCTTAATGCCTGTAATCGTGCAACAAAGCATACCTGTAATCTTTATGTGGTGCAACCTTTAAGTCTTGGAATAAAATGCAAACGCTAAGAAAGGGCCTTTAATGAGAGTAACGAAATGTAGGCAGAGATGAGCTGATAGGAGGAGTGATCGCTTGAAGGAATCCATTTTTCATGCAGAGCCCTAATAACCCTAATTCCTCCTCAACAGGAGCATCTTAGCGGCTTCCAAACTGAGCAATTTTTAAACGGTATAAGCACTATTAACAACTCCAAGTGGCTCCACATCAGGTCTGGACGGACGACACACCCCACAGTCCATCTCAACAAGCTGAATTGCTTTCCTCGTGTCTGGCTGCTCGCTCCATTCCCAATGACTTTGCATAAAATAAAACCGAAACGAAAACATAGCGGAGTCTATATTTACTCTCCACCCAGACGGGAGCACAAGAGAGACCGCAAATTCCTGCTGTGCAAGCTGTGGAGTCAGGGGGCTGACATGGTCTAGGGCCATTTTTCTCACACCGCAAGTGCACCAAGATCTAATTTGGATGCCGCGGTGCTGTTTCCCCAAGGCCGCGCGCCAAACCACGGCCAACTTTGCATAGGTGCAAAATTAAGGGGGGACTTAATCATTCTAGCACATCTGAGACACAGGAGCGAGGCCAGGGACAGACTGAAGAAGGGCTTTATTTGTCGCTCTGGGACTGCGACCAACGGAAAACGTCAGGAGCATTTCAATAGCGGCGATCTGGCGAAAGCTTAACAACCGCCTAGCTGCTGAGCCACATTATATCATTATTGAGATCCCACAGGTCTACTAGAACAAGTTATTTGCAATAATATGCACTTCGGAACGAAAAACGATAAACAGCACAGGAAGGAACATAATTATATACCGGGAGCCCTGAACAAGTCTTACCAGTCAGGAAGTCATTAATTTACAGGTCCTTCATCATTAGCGAACAAATCAGTAGCCAAGGCACCCGGTACAAGCTGATTTTAGTGCCAAGGCTATTCGTTTTTGTTTTGTTTTGTTTTTTAAATTCACAGTTGCCAAGCCGAAAGAAAAGCAAACCTGATGCCTTATAGACCTTCACAAAACAAAGGTTTTCATTTAGTATGTAGCTGGGTTTAACCTTAAATGAGGTTCACAGTGGTGTCGCACTTTAATCATGCAACTATAGTGCACACTACCAGAACGTTTTAAATTACGCAGATTAATCCGCATACACAAATGACTGACGAGCGTTTTAAAACCAGGAACATGCAGCTATGTGAAAATAAAAACATGTTTTGAGGGCTGAAACACATTAATTATATTTACATCAATTTCAATGGGAAAAATTGATTCGGGTCACGAAAATACCGGGCATGAGTCACTTTTAACCTGCCGACAGGGTCTCGAACAAATTACCCAAAAATCAGACTCTCATTTGTCCAGTTGGGGCAAAAGGTCTGATTGGTTTAACCCCGCAGAGAGGACTTCAATATGTAGATTAGTGTACGAGGAACAGTGCTACAGCGGGTCAGAAGTTCCTAATCCGGGAAAAATTGATTTGGGTCGCGAACAGAGCCTCGGAACGAATCAAGCTCGTGAGCCGAGGGCCGACTGTATACAATTCGCTACCTGAGCATATATTTCTTTGTTTGTTTACTAGCTAGTCACACGTTATTAGGTTTTGTCAGGAAACATTCATTTAATGAAGGAGACTCTGTTGTACATGCTTTGCAATAATCAATGTTTCCCAGCTCAGGAAAGTCTTCAGAACAGGAGGTTGTGCTTTCTGGGTTATCGCCTGGCGAACCACTGTTTATTACCGCTCATAATGTAGGTCAGAACAGGAGCCAATTTATCTCGGAGGTTCCGCAACATTAAAACTAACTATAAACTGTTAAAAAGCATGACGTGTTGTTCATTAATAAATTAAACATAATAATCATGGACACACTGACGACATCCCCATTTTTGGGCGTAGCGGCGCTCTGATTGCGTGTCGTCCCACATCACGGACAACACAGGCTAGCTAATACTGTTTATATTTAAAATATGCCTACCACTTTTCTGGGTTTATGGAGCAGTTATCTTGGCTGCGAGTCAATGGTACTAAAAGGCCCAGTTTTAAACAAAGCAAATTCCGAGGAAAACTAGGAAAATCTAATTCACCCACACCCCTGGGCCAGTCTGGTTGACATTCCTCCACATACTGAGCATGATTCATTTTTAACAGCTGACAGGGTCTCAAACAAATTACCCAAAATTCAGACTCTCATTTGTCCAATTGGGGCAAAAGGTCTGATTGGTTTAGCCCCACAGAGAGGACTTTAATATGTAGATTAATGCACGAGGAACAGTGCTACAGCGGGTCAGAAGTTCCGAATCTGGGAAAACACGAGGTCTAGACCCAAGAATTTGCCATAATATTTGTCCACGGCATACCTGGATGGCAGAAGCCACTTCACATGTCTGCTCCGATCAGTCACAGTAGACCAGGCTGAAAATATCTTGGAATGGAAAGCTAACACACAGACCTCAAGGATCAAATACAACAACAGAGGGTTTTGTCATCTAAGCTTAGGTACAAAAGAACTTTGCAGTCAGGCAACAAATTCATCAATTACAGAACAATAACAAATTCTAATTATTTCACAATTAAAAATTCTCTCATGCAGCATGAAACCAAGGGATAAACGTCTCTCGGGTTCCAACTAGTCTCTGCGCATGTTCTTTATGTGGATTTAATACGGGAAAGTGACAACTCCGTTGGCTTGAACGATCCCACAGACCAATCCAGTGTTGCATGGGCCGACCTTTCTTCAGTTTCCCCCTCATGAACACGTCTATAGTTAGCTCCAGTTAACCACACACAAATATAGAAGAGAAACATAACTGTGGTTATAGCTTATCCCATCACATACAACATCTTTTTAAAATGTTTAAATTAATGTTTAATGACCTGCGCTCCATTTCTACAAGTCTGAAATCCAATATGGACGCCTCCAGGAAAATCGCTATTGTGCTTGTTCTTTGGTCCTTTGTCGGTATTTTCCCCACAAATCTAATAATCTTATAGGTCCCTAATAAGCTGATCTCACCCTATTAAAATAACATTCAATTTTTAATTTAATTTGGAATTTCAACTTTTTTTTTTTTTTTTTTTAACATTTTTCTTTAAATTTTACAGGGTGCGGGGGGAACCAGGTTCGCGCTCTACTGGGTAGCCATTAATTAGCGTTACCACCAGAAAACAGCACATTACGTGGTATTTAGCGGATCAATTTTGGATTTTTAACTCTGGGTTGGTGAGGGGTCTCCCGACTTTTGGGAAATACGACTTCAGGGGGGTGTTCCTGTTGACATTTCTGACTTGGAACTCCGATATCCTGACTACAAACAGAATGCAGCATTTGCACTGACAAATGTTGATAGTTTTAGCTACTAACAAAAAAATGAACCGGGGTTTCTGAGAGGATTTCGAAGTAATAATAAAATATTGTTGATCTTCACTGCTGTTGTTGGCCAGAAAGCTTAACATGAACCAGCCTGACAGGGATTTCTGAGGGGATTTTTAATAATAAATGTTGCTAGCTAACATGAAGGCAAACTTTTAATTCAAGATGTTGATAAACTTCATGGCCAGCTAGTTAATAATAATAAAAAATTAATAATAGCTACCCAGGATTTTTAAACCATATTCATGCTTGTGATCTTATATTTTTATTATCTTAAAATAGACTCACACACACACACACACACACACACACACACACACACACACACACACACACACACACACACACACACACACACTATTAATGCTCTTATGTTTGCTTGGTCAGCCTTTTTCATTTTGTCAGATTTCAGCCATCTAGTGTTAGCCATTTTAGCATTTGTGTTCCTTTGTAGTGTTGAAACTACATTTTTAAATCAGTTGACAGTAGACTGATCACAGTATCACAAAAGGACACAAAACCCAAAAAAAATAAAAAATAAAAAATAAAAAAAAAAGGTAAACACAGGAGAATTAGCTAGCTAGCTAGAAAATAGCCAGCTACTTCATGGAGCTCTTTTGTTAAACATAAAGACACAACAGCAACTAAAGGAACACGAATATTCTCCAAAAATCTAAATGCATGTGAGTAAATCAATAATCGTTCTTATTTCTAAATTTTACATATTGTCACGCAGATACTCTGTTGCTCCATCGGTCAGGTGTTATATCTGCGACAGAACTAAAGAAACCCTGTGAAATATTAGTATTGCGCTTCCAACACAATTTAGAGGCTGTGATTTGTCCCTGGACGCCCATCGTCCAAAGTACCACCAAGGAGGCCAAGGGTCGACCCCCCCAAAATTCACAGTCTACAGGAGTCCCAAGTGGCAGTTAAATAAATAAATAAATAAACTTCCCATTGAATAAACATACCACAAGTATCTCACACAGCACAGTTAACAAAAGAATGAAGAGTGAAACCAGAGAGGATGTGGTCAAGAAATAAAGCAAAGCCAAGCAGGTTACTCTGGTGAATGAGCCCCTCAAGGAAACCACATCAGCAGCGTCATTGCATCTTCCCCGGTTGTTGAGGAGAGATGCGAGCATAGAGACAGCAATGCAAGCTAGGACCACACATGACCCACTTTCAGCCTCAGTCTACCCCAAAAACATGAAGGAAAAAAAAAAAAAAAAAAACGCCCTAGACCACTCCGCTAAATCAGAACCAGACCACCGCTGCACATTCCAGCACCTCCTAATTGATTTCATCTGTGACCTAGTCGTCTTTAGCTCATAAAGCAAAGCGAAATCCTTTTCATGCATTTAGAACCAACTGTGGAATTTAAAGGCATTCGGCCAAGCTTTTATCAGGAATGGCTTGTATATCACTGCGGATTTTGAATCAATACCTACGGCAAGAACCCCACTGGGTGATCTAGAACCTTCGCAGCAGCCTTCTGCGCAATACATAAAGGTTCTTTGTGAAGGCAAACTGAATTCCTCTGAGAATCGTAACTTTCCAGGTTTATGGTCTGGAGTTAGAGATGGCCTTGATGTCGGACAGCTGTGTTAAAATCCAAGAGCAGCAAAGTGGCAGGAGCTGGCAAGGAGAGCGGCGCTGGAGAGCTGAATCTCATCATGAAGCACTCGTCCCATCGTGAAGCACTCGTCTCCTCCTCCACTCTTCTCCTCAGCAGGAGGAACGCTTGCCTGCCACATCGGCCTGCGGTCCGACCCTGCCAGCCCGAGCCGGGCTGTAATTTAGGCCACTCAAGTCAAATTTCAAAAACGATCGCTCAGCGTCCCTCTCAAAAGTTCTCTCAGTGACAGGAATCTGCCCTCAGAAAGCAACAATTAAACACAGCAGAAAAAAAAATGGAGGGAGAAAGAAAGAAAGAAAACGGGGGGGGCAGAAGCATGGCTGTAATTTGCTGTGTCGAACCACCACCAGTGAAGCAGACAGACTAGCCTGGAGTTAAAATAATAATAATAATAATAATAAAAGAAGTGATAATGAAGTTGGAGAATAAAAACCTGAATGACTAGAAAACTGTTTGTGAAGGAAATAAGTGAGTTGAGGAAACAAAACTAATTTACAGAATCCAATAAAAAAAAAAAAACCCACATACTTTCATCTGAAACATACATACATACAAGATGAACGAGCAAATAAATAGTTTTTATTCACTTAAAAGTTAGAACAGATGCTGAAAGTGTCCCCGTTCACGTCTTTGCACTTACACATGAGGCGACAGACCGAGAGAAAGGGGCTACGGCCTCCTCCAAAGAGCGCGGCACTGGTAATAGAGGTGGCCTACTTTTTCATGGTCCACCTTGTATACAATTTTAATAAAATATAACATTTGCCTTATATAAATCAGTGAAACAGTGAAGTGTTCTGCAAGTTCATATTTATGGACAGAGTCTCCAATGTCAGTGTTTAACAGCCAGAGGTCAAGCTGTTCCTTTATCTTCTTAAATGATCTTTTCTGCCACAGGAAAGACTTCAAACCTGAAGGAATACAGGTAGTCCATAAGTCACGATGGAGATGCGTTCCACCACACCCATCATAAGTCAAAAATATCATATGTCGAACCACTGCGTTGAACCACTTAGCCTAGCTTAGTTATCTCAGACTAGCTTAGCCTAACTTACCCAGGGGTCTTTTCCTGTAGAAAACATGCTTTCGAATTAAAATTATATTTTGAAGCACACACACACACACACACACACACACACACACACACACACACACACACACACACACACACCCCCCCCGCAGTAATGCACTGTACTGTACACCGATACCCAAGGTAACTCCGTGAGTTGCTGGAGAGAGTGAGGCATCACGCGAGGTGAGTGATCTGGGCATCGCCCACGTACTTTTGGGTGTTGGGCGTGTACTTCAGGGCGTCGTCCGAATGCCTGTGTACCTCATATGCGGTGACGCTGACCTGCCAGCAATGCCTCCACGTGAATTTTAAATATTTCACAATTTTTAGTGGATTACAATAGTCATCGTAACTTCAAAAAATCGAAAGTTGGGCCATCGTTACTCAGGGAGCACCTGCATTCACAGCTACTACAACACAAGTGAGAACAGGAACTAATTCGCTTAGCAGATATATAAATAATTGCCCTTTAATTAATAACTTTTTTTTTTTATTAAAACTCATTGGCAAATTGCTGTGGCATAAATGGAATTACACCACCCTGGTGTTAGTCGTTTTCCAAGAACAGCTTGCTGTGTCATGTTTTAGTTCTTATTTTTTTTAATACAAACATTTTTAATATATTTTATCTGGTTTCCATTATTTCAGGAAATACTTTCAAAAACAGACACCCCCCCCCCTCCGAGTTCTACTGAGATCAAGATCACGATCCATGGAGAAACATTTTCAAGACAACAACATGACGCACAGGACCTGTGAGCCATTTCGAAACTTGTTGCTAGCGCTCACGGCGGTTGCCACCCTTTCAAATCTGAATCGAAAGTTTAAAAGCGTGTGAGCGGTCAAACATCCGCGGCACGTTCATACCCACCGACACGGATGCGTTTACTACCATGCATGCTTCATCCTTTTGTTCGGTGAACGTGCGCTGTCTTGACATGTTTGTTTTGATGATAGGTCTTGCTACTCTTGACTGGAAAAAATAAGTCACCGTGGGATTTTTTCCCCGCTACAATAAAGCGGAAAAACAAAAACCAAAGGAAGCACAGGACGGTTTATTTACTGGAAAATATAACGCGCGTACGGTACTGAACCTGTACTGATCAAATGGAACAGTACTGTACATGAAGAGCATGTTGTCTCTGCTATCGAACCGTTCCTGCAGGGCATGATGGTCCGCCATAAGCGGAACTGGAAAACCATGTGAGGGTAATATGCGCGTGTGACTACCATTAACTGCAGTTCAAACTACAGCATCTATAATAGAACAGTAATAATAGCTGAATCTTGGCACAGATTAATTCACTGGGGTGAAATTATGATTTTATTCCACGTTTACTCTTTGTTTTGTGCTTGAGGCACTAGCATTTCAAGCTTGGCTTTCTTCCTTCTTCGGATAACGGCTTGCTGAATATTTTTGCCCAAAATCCGTTTCTGACAAGAAGTTTTGTTTTTTGTTTTTTTTTGTTTTTTTTTTTGGGGGGGGGGGGGTTGATATTAGGATAATAGAAACTCCTAATAATTCAAGAATGAAAACATAACATTAGGCGCACAATGGAAAACAGATAAGCTTACGTCAGTCATCTCCGCATTAGCTTGCAGTGAAAGCTGAATTAAACCTCAATTAAAAACATACATCTTCCACATTTCTTATTCAAGACATGCAATAACAGACTGCGCCCTATTTGCGCGCGCGCGCACACAGAATATTCTTATAATATTTCAATTTTGCCCTCATAATATTCCAAATGCATTCCCAATATGTTCTACTAAACAACGAGGCAAAAATGCTGTTGTAATTTCATGTCACTGATTCGATACAGAAAAACCCAGAAATTAGGCTATATATTTTATGCAAATGCTCAGCTTATGATGGTAAATCAAGACCTGTTGTTTTTTGTTTTTGTTTTGTTTTGTTTTTTTACTCAAGAGCTCCTGCTAGGGAATAAAACTCTTGCTAATAAACCTGCATTCACACTGATTTCAATTCAGGTCTACGGGCTTTGCTGTTCACCATCACATAAAAAAATAAACAAACAAATAAATGAATAACGAGTGTGACGCAAAGGCCTCGTCTCCTAGGCACGTGTGATGCGGCTGGCGTGGACTGAAGCGCCTGTCAAAATGGACGCCAAAGTGCTTCAGAGAAAAACAAAAAGAAAAAGAAAAAAAAAAGTTGGGTGACTTTAGTCTGAACGGAGCCAGGAGATGAAAAACTACTGTACTGACGGCACTTTAGGCCAAATAAATGATCGTGTATCGTCAAATATTTTGATATTCAAATGTTAATTTCGACTTCTTTGCGAAAGTAAAACACCGTACTTCGCAAACGAGGACAGCTTGGTGTCGTAGTCATTACAGAGCTTTAAAATTCCTTAAAAGGTTTGATAAAATCGCTGGTGACTAGTCAGTTATTCCCATTTTCCAGAAATTTTCCACAGCAGTTCTACGCCACAGATCTTAAACTGTAATGTGGAATCGAAGGTCAGCGTATTTACACGCTAAATTCTTTCGAATGATCCGTTACATTTTTGTATGGTCACCCCGAACGTACATGGACTCGACCCGGCCTCGGCTTTTGTTCAAAAGCTTCCATGTTTGACTTGTAGATGGAGAAGAAATTCGAGCTGAGGTTCGGAGGGCTCACTACTGCTGAATTTGTGGAGGTTTCGCTGCGCCTAAAGCTAGCATGTAGCGCTCACATGCTTTCAAAACAAAAACGACAACGGACTGGATTCTGGGATTCTACATGCCCAAAAGTATATGGACACCTGACCATCACATCGTGCTCCTTCCTCTAACTGGTGTCTGGTACACGGCAGCATTACAATGTCACTTTCTGAACCCTGATTACAGGTAAAATGCAATTTTTACGAATAAAGGTTAATGATCCTTAAATCAACCACGGAGTACACAAAACGACAAGTTAAAACAGTGATTTGAAGGAGTACAAATGATGAATCAGCTTCTGCTGTGGAGATTCTGCCGCCGACCAGTCATTTATTTATGTGCTCGTAGGTGTGCGCGCACACGCACACACACACACACACACACACACCACACACTCCTGAATTCAGGTAGGTGTTGCGATAGTTAAGCGCTCAGCAATCAGCCCACAGACGATAAAAAAGGAAATAAATTAGTGTGAAGCTGAGTATCTAAGGTAAATCAAACAGATGATTTTTTTTTTGCATCACGAAAAATGGAATTTAAAAAAAATTGCACACGAATTAAGAGCTTCAGAGGAGGAAAGGCTCCAAGAGGGTTGTCTTTTGCAATCCTTTCCTTTTACTGAAATGAAGGACGTCGTGTAGATGCATGCAAACGAGACGCATAAAAAAATAGATAAATAAAATACCAGGCGGAAATTTTAAACTGCTTTCCAACGTCACCGTCGGAGCTGAAACTATTTATAGATTTTCTTTGTTTTGGAGCTCGCTCGCGCAGATTATAAATTAATTCCGATTTAATTGAAGATTTATTTATAAACCTAGAAAAGTCCCAAGAATTTAAACCCTCCCCAGATGTTGGAGCTTCAAGCTGCTGGACGAGGGATTGCATAGAGCTTCATAAAGAGTCCTGGATGCACGTTTCTCAGGCGGTGCTGGAAGGAATATGTTGGAGAGAGTCTGACTGAAATGCTTAGCTCAAATAAACATATAAATAACACTAAAAGAAATGAAACAATTAAAAATAGACCACCTACATAAAAATAAAATAAAATAAATAAATAAATAAATAAATAAACCTTGCAAAAAGCAGCATGTGGTGTATTTGTGCTGACACGAAATCCTAATCCTAATCTCCAAGACATGCGATGAAATTCGAGCGTCTTGTATGGAGTGTCCGTTCCACCGACGCCGTACTCCTTTACTCATATGTGCAAAAATGCTCCAAGAGTGAAATCGTAGACCATGCGTTACTATAGGCACTTTCACACCGCAGGGACTATTCGTGGTTCTCATAACTCCTGGAGGACGTAGCCCCCTTATGTGACGTCAGCCTAGTGTACGCTGTGGTGCTAATGAACGCCTGACGCACAGCAGTAGGATTTCATTTATGACCCAAGACAGCAAGCTGCTCTGGGAAAATATCAAGAGGAGGAACTACAGCATCTTCGTACGATACGAACAACCTGAGGAAACCTTTCGAACATGAAACTCGGCATGGAGAGGAGTTCAATGCTAGCAGCAAACTGAGAAAAACACACCAACACCACCTACCTAGAAAACACCTACCAAACAACCGTAGGTGAGTGCAAATACCAGCTCTTATGCAGCACGTTGTTCTTGTTGATTAGGCACCATCATCACTGATAACGACGCCTTCTGATGCAGGGCCAAAAAGCGAAATGCACTCCGCATAAAACCAACTTGCTAACGTTACAACGAACAAGTCTAGCAGTCTAGCATGAACACACGTGCGTGATTTTCCAGGTCACTGTTAAAACCAGGGGAACAAGGCGAGCAAAGCAAAACCGAAACAGCCTCTGACGACCCTTATTGATTAATCCCAAGTAGGTTACAGATTTCCTAATCATTATCAGGAAGTGATGAGTAAGGAAAATGGGTACATCTCCAGTCTGGAAAATACTATCCGATGCACAATTCTTATCAAGGCTGATCTCGATTATTTGACTGTAAATCTGACCGGGACAACACCACTCAGCTTTGACCATGCACGTACAGACACGCCGCAGATGATCCTGATGAACAAGCCAACTGTCGGTAGATTCTGGGCTCATTTTCTGAACACGTTCCACCATATGCAAGCTTGGGCCTCAGGATTCTGTAATTCTGCTTGTGTGGTCTTACATGAACGAGCTGCACCTCGGTGCCACCGACATCCCGAATTCAAAGCTCCACGGTCGGTTTTGCTTTTTCACCCCTCAACTAAATCCAGAAACAAACAGACGTGAGCAGGGCTTGCTTCGGGACGTTTGGTACACCGGTGCAAAACTTCTTCAAAGGTTTCAGGTGTTTTAAAATCTTAATGAGACGTTGCGTTTTGCTGGAGTCTGCCATGTTACACTGGCTCATTAGTGAGGGATCAAAGCATCCTGCGAGCCCTGAAAGGGAGCGCTTAACAAATGGCACGCGCATTCAGTGTCCTTTAACAGAGATGGCATTGAGATTTAAGTGAAAAAGATCAGACATTAGCGCTGGGTCCGGACACGCCCTGTGGTGTAGCTTATTTGCTCTTGTCGTGAATGTTTATCCAAGTCATGATTATAAAGAAAAGCCTGATTAAGTGAATGAGGCTATTCATTTTCCAACACAACACACACTACAGGTGTAACACAATGCCACTTTCTATAGCTGTTTAATGCTCTAAATGTCTATGGATCTGTACCTGGGCGTGGCTTTACCCAGGCAAACCCTATGAACCCTAACTATGGAAGCTTGCTCCCGCCACTAAAAACTGGTTTTTTGCGGTCTGCAAGTCGAAATTTCGCCTTACTAACTCGAATCTTTGAGACGCCCAAAATCAAAATTTCGACTTGGCTCTGCCAGTCAGGCAGCGACGTGAAGGTACGTCGTTTCCATGAAACAGAAGTGTGTACGCACTCAGTTGTGCTTGTATAAAAGCAGCCACCTCGTCCCACCAATGTCTGCTCGTGCAAAATCCTTTTTGAGCCTACGTTTGCTGATTTGATCAGTAAAGCAAGAATTCCATCATTTGTAAAACCACGCCGAAAGTCATCGCACTTTGCTCATTCATGGCCGGTAGCTGTTGCTTGGGTAGCTGTTTGGTGTTTGATGCATTTGCATCCTGCCTTCTGCTTCCAGGTAACGTACCTTCATGGAGCTTCCTGATTGGCAGAGCAAAGTCGAAATTTCAAGTTGGGTATCTCGCACTTTCGAGTTAGTAAGTCAAAAATGTGAGTCATTATTGCGAAATTTCGATGTGCTAACTCAAAAATTGAGATACTTAACTCAAAATCAGGAGTGAAGTTGAAAATTCGACTTACAGATGGCAAAAAATACATTTCAGTGACGGAAACAAGCTTCCATACCCAACCCCGTCAACACCTAAAGAAATTGGGAAACCGGTAGAAAGACCATTCAGTTCCTCAAGCTGCGGAAGCTACATCACTCCAGGGCAAAACTGGTCTCATCTAGATGTTTAAATCCTCTTTGGTTGCACTATCTAGATTTTTAGTTCACTATTTCAGCGGTTTAAAATTTAGTTTGCGTACCCTCATGTGATATTTACGAACATAATTCAGTCGGGTTTATTGCCCAAAACATAAACTAGTAGCCTCATTTAAAGCAGTGACCCTGACCAGGCGGTTACAAAGGATGAATGATGTACAGTCATGTTAATGAACCTGGTACGAACGCCTTCAAACACGAACAAATTGGTTCCCGACCAAAAAACTCCCCAAAAGTATGTGTACCTAACAAAGACGCGCATGTCCCTTAATGGGTCAACTTAATCGGTCCCGGTCAGACGTGCGTTCATTGGCTGTACAGTAACCTCCTCCCCACCCATCTTCCTCCTCACTTCCTTAATGCCCGAAATCGACTCACGCAAGGTTAATTTTTATGGTTGTTTACAGTAAATTTTTTGTATAATTAAGGATTGTTGATTTTTTTTTCTGTGCTTAAAACGCATTAAAAAAAATGTTAAACACATTTTTCCATTGTGTTTCTCTGCATTTTTGCTCTATAAGCTTGATTATGGGTCTCAAGAAAGTGGAAATGGTAGTGAGAGTAAGAAGCCTAAGCGTATAACAGTTGAAATGAAGAAAGAA
>JAQLOM010000015.1:15414223-15425467 GCA_030068315.1 Chrysichthys thysi
TTTATAAATGTTTATTTACATACCTTAATGTGCGTGTCATGCTTCTTGCGTCAAGTGCCAAAAACTACCGGGAATGTTGTCTTCTGTGTATTGATCTGTTGCGTCTTTCACGTTTTAGCGCCCCCGGATGGCAGTTAGCGAAGAAAAATCGATAGATAAGCCACATTGGTGTATAAACCGCAGGGTTCAAAGCGTGGGAAAAAAGTAGCGGCTTATAGTCTGGAAAATACGGTAACTTAAAACGTAAAAAAAAAAAAAAAAAAATTGTTTGCGCCACACCATTTTTATTTTGCTCAACCATAACACGTTCCTTTTCAAGCTATATAATAATAGATATTCGCATTTATCCCTTCAATCTGTCCGCAAGGTGAAGTGCCAACTAATTGGTTGGCCTTGTCTTTAGTCGAACTTGTTTCTAGGTTTCAACTCGTCCTCTAAACACACTCTTTTCTGGCTGTATGGATTGTTTGATATTTCCATTCATATTTTCACCCCCATCACTCATATGTGAAGACCAAACTCTTAAGTATGTGGCAGAATTGACATGCATTGGCTTGTTGCTAAATATATATATAATATACAGTAAATGCTATGCTCCACAAGGGTGCTTTATTGTCTTGGAGTATAGGATGTTGTTGTGCACATCTGTCATGCTAACAGTTACGAGTGGCTAGTATTTCACCAGGGGAACAAAAAAGTCCATAAAACCTAAGATCATCTTGGAGCAAGATCTTTGAGCAAACCTGATACACCTGCATTTTCTGTAAATCCATTTTATTAGTGTGTAAACATCCAAAATAACCAGTTGAATAATGCATTTTGCTTCGTCGCTGCACAGAAAGAACGTGGTATAAACAGATGTCACCGGGCTGCTTTGAGCTTTGACCCAGGAGTTTTAGGCTGACCCTGGGAACTGCTAACTTCAGAACGGTCTTTAAGAAAACAACGTGAATGGTGGACTTTAAATCACAAAGTGACAGGGTCCTTGTAGCTTGTAAAAGTCCTTCTAGTCGGGGCATTTTTTTCTTCTGACCAAGACCAAGCTTTGTCGAGCTACATTTTTAAGCAGGTTTACGGAAATCCAAACATAGATGTAGATCCCTAATGATAAATCACTACAGTAAATACTAAATCGAACAGTACTAAACATGTGAAAAGGGTGTCCAATATGAGCATTAGGTGAGTACACGGACACACATGCATATATCCATGTGTTGAAAGACTAAAGATTCAGAAAGAGACCTGTTTATATAAATGGCTCCATCTTGATATAAATATGTAATATGAAGTGTTGCTGAGATCATTTCACAGGAAGTTTCTCAGTGAACTTTCTATCCAACACTGAGTACTAACAAGCTACAGCTTGAACATCGGTGTCTGAGCCCCTGATTGAGAGTTACCTCATATTCATTATGAACAGTTTGAATTGTGGTTAAATAATGCCAGGGCTGGCAGTGTACATGCGTATTGTTCATTGTGAACACACTTGCGGACTCCTGCTTCTCATGCAAAATGTAATATATTTGGAAGAACTTTGTTCCACTGATTTTTCCGAAACGCTTTCCATGTTTTGAAGGAAAGGGGTTCGTACTAAAACACTCAGGTTTCCTTATAATGTTTAGGAAGCAGCCAATTTATTTGGTATTCGAATGATTTGTGAACCTGTATATAAACAGTATTTCTGTATTTTGTTGTGCATACATGCAAGGCTAATAAAGTGAAAACATGACAGATTACTAAAAATCATTTCTTTGTAAACTCCTTTCCATCCAGTTTGTATTTTCACATGGCTCAGAGCGTCATGTAACGCCCCTAGTGTTCATTAGTGGAACTGGAGGAAAGGGTAAGGACAAATAAGCAATACAGTGAATCCCCGCCCATCACGGGGTCACGCCCCCGCGAAAGGTGAAATCCGCGAAGAAGCTCCATCACATTTATTTTATAAAATGGCTTTATAAACCATTTCCACACTCTTATAAACACGTCCTATGCTCTTAAACACTTTCTACACTCTTAAACCTATGTCATTTTAACAACATATAAAATCTACATGCGTACTTACTGCCGGTGAGGTCACTTCCTGTTTACAGCCTGTTTACTAGCTGAAGCGGAAGTGGCGTACGCCGCCACTGTGTATTCATCCGCTGATGAGATACAGCGCATACTGTTTTATTTCGCTTTAAATGTTCTTTTAATGTTTGAATTAAAAAAAATTTTTTAATTCTATTTTAGATTTATATTCCAGAGTCCCGCGAAAGCTAAAAAAATCCGCGGTGCACTGAACCCGCGATAGATGAACCGCGATATTGCAGGGGTTCACTGTGTACTAAATATTAACTAATGCTTTTGTAATCATGAGTTAATCCCTAGCGCATCAGGAATTATCCGAGCATATACATTAATAGCCAAGTGATTCATATACAGTATGAATGGCCATTGATATTGATAAAGGTTTAGTATTAACATCTTGTTGTTGTTGTGTAGTATTAACATTCATTCTTATAATTAATATCATGTCTCACGCAGTATTAATAAGACAAATTTCCTTATTAACCCTGGAGCACCCCTGGGGTTATATTTGAACTTTTATTTCACTCTTATATTCAACCCACTCTTTGGTTCATGGACATTCGTGGACATCCCAGGAGGTCTCATAAGGACCATTTCATAATATGTAGAAGGAAGGGGTTAATCCCCCCCCCCCCCCCCCCCATGGACATATTTTTCCTATAATAAGGTGGTCTGGGTCTTCCAGGGTTAAGTAAAGTCAAGTAAATTTCCTTAGTTGTTTATAAAAGTTCCCGTTTACTATAGTATACAGTATTTGTTCAATTCAATTCAATCCTCACATCTCTACCGCTAAGGAGTTCCTGGATGACGCAAAACCTTAGGAATAAGCAAACCTAAACCCATGACTTCAGCGACAGCAGTGATTTTCCTCTTACAATCCTATTAACCTATCACTAGCTCTACAACAGACCCCAGTGAGGTCTGCTGTGATGTCTGGGAGAAACTAAAACATGCGTCATTTCACTATAGCAACGGTAGGCGAGCATTACACAGCCTCAGCAAATACTATAAAGGTTCTCAGGGTGAGAATAGCGTATCTGTATCTCCACCAGGTAATTCCCTTACAGTTTGCAGGACTGTGATGCTCTCAGTGACCCCGTGCAGTGGATCTGTGCCAATCCATGGCATGTACCTTGGCACTACAAGCAGTCTAGGTCGAGATGTGTTGCACATGGCATGACTCCTTCAAGCCTTCCTGGAATCCTGGACATCTGGTGCACTGGCTTTTGTCTGGTAGATGTTATTCCTCTCTTTCATCCCCTCTATGTGCTTATGTTACTGCTCTCTCGTGTTAACGCAGCCAGGAGAACAAGTCCCCCTCATGTAATCAAAGCTTTCGAGCAAGATCGAGTGTCCATCCAAGGTTCTAGTAACATACAAGACCAGAGCCATTAACATAAGCATTAAAAGAATCCTAACAATCAGAGGAAAACCTGAACTATGTTGCTTTCTCTGCTCCTGCAGTAAACCTCCATTACTTCATCTTTTTTTTGGTTTGTTTTTTGTTTTGGGTGGGGGAGTGTTTTTATTGGAAAAATGGCGACGCACCCAACATTTTGGAATACCATTCCCATTTTGAATATAGACAAAACAAGACACACACTAACAAACCTACAGCAATAAGCCACCCCAGCTCTGTTCGACCAACGCGCAATATACCATAAACGAAATGTAAAAGAAAATAGTAAAGGTACGTTCAATCAGGCAACACCTGTAGTTCTTTAAAATAGGAAATAAACGGTTGTCATTGTTGGAAAAACCTTGCTGTTGACCGTCTCAATGACCATTTGAAGATTCCCACTGTAATAATATTACACATCTGGCTATTAAAGATGAAAAAGCTATAACGCCGCTTTGCACAGAAGTTAGTGGGCATTACTACGAAGTAAACTTCAAGGCGACCGAGCTTTCTCAGTTGTGGCTCCACGGTTATGGAATGAGTCACCTACCCTTGCATATTCGACAGGCTCCATCTGTGGCTGTTTTTAAATCCCGAGGAAAAACTTACTTATACACCCTGGCTTTCACTCCAGTGTGAGGTGTTTTGTTGAGATGTTTTGTGGTCATTAAGTAGATTTATTTGTTGGTATTATTATTTTATTTTATTTTTAGTATGATTTTTGTGTTGGTGTGATTTGATGATTTTTTATTTTGTTATTATTTTTACTCTAATTTTTAAAAAATCTTTTTTGCTAGTATTCGGGTTTTTTTTCGTCTTCTTCCGCTTAATCCTGTTCAGGGTCGCGGGGGAAGCTGGCGCCAATCCCAGCTGACATCGGGTGAGAGGCAGGATACGGACTGGGCAGGTCACCAATCCACCGCAGAAAGTGGTATAGTATGGTATGGTATTGTTTCATCTTGATATCCCTGAGCAGCTTTCAGACAGAAACAGGAAAAATGCGTCATTCCGATTGGGATACTTTTACTCACCATAGCAGCAATAAAATGTAGTTAAATAAACTAAAGAGCACATTCCTGTGACCCTCTCTGTATTCAAATAATAAGAATGTTTCCATTAGAACTGAACTTATAACTTATTATCTCATAATAATGAGATTCTTCTCATAGTGATGAATTAGGACCCCATACCTATGACTCAGTGTCTCAGTTATGAGACGCAATGCCACAGTCATGACTCGTACAAAAAGATGATCGTGACTTCTTTATGATTAGAATTCAAGCTCATTTCTTGCTAAAAAAAAAAAAAAAAGAGAGAGATTCTGCCATAAAGATGATAAAGTCATAAAGTCCCATGTGTATGATCTTTAATTAAGATATTAAGTCAGGGTTACATTAATTTTGAGAATCTAGCTCGTCATTATGACTATAATTGCAGGTAAATATGGCAACCGGCATATATATTTTTCATGCATTACGTGTGATCTCTGGATAGCGTAACACTAGTGTTTTTTTTTTTTAAAATAAGAGATCAAACTATCTTTTCACGAAATACAATCAGATGTACAGGTGCAAAATACTATATGTTGATAAAAATGCACATGGAGTGAAACTGGCCTATTTATGAATGCTGGTTTTCTTAGGCTTTACTATATATGTATATGAATATGGATACGCTGGGATGCAACAAATATCACCAGTCTTTTTTCTGTAACAGGTAAAACTACCCCGTCCCAGCCCCCCCACCACCGCCGCCCCCCCAAGTTAAAAATGAATCAAATGGTCCTGCAGAAACCAGGTGAAGTTTTACATTCCTATCGATTACTTCTGTTTATCCTCTTTGTGGGTTTTGGCTGAAGCCTGGTGCTCATGCACGAGAGTGTGAGCTGAAAAAGCAAAAACTCCCATTAATATGTTTTGTGAACCCAGGAACCCTCCCTGTGGGGGCTGAAGAAGCTCAGCGTTTCTGCTCTTCGACGTCAGATGGCTTCAGTCCGCACACGTCCTGTTAAGTACTGTCAAACGGTGTTGTTTGCAAAGGCTGGCGTTTAAGTGCAGATCTCTTCTCACTTCTGGGCTCAGCTGCACCAAAGTGCTGGATTCCTGACTGAAGGTATGCAAAGTGAGGGGCTCTCACGCTTTCTCTAGGGGGATTGGAGGGCTTGATTAGAAGGTAAACCAAAAATCTGGTGCTTGTATTCAATGCACTTTAATATGATGAGTGTATAAGTGTTCAGTCCATTTGTATGTTCAGATTTTTCTCCATTTTCTTTTTTTATTAGCAAAGCTTCTTTGAATTAAAACAATATATATATATTTTTAAGTTTAGTCCATAATAAGTTCTTTTTTGTGCATGGGTGTGAATGCACCTTTCTTTCCTTTTCTTTTCTTTTTTATTTATTTATTTATTTATTTTTTATTACACTTGCATGTATATTCCCTGTCCTGTAATGAGTTTACTGGGAGCACCAGTGCTCAAGTTTAATAATCTAATCAATATTATTTATTCTCATAATATACTGCTTATATACTACATGAATTAGATATCACTATTACTACTGTAGTCTTTCTGAGTTTATTTTAAATAAACTTTATGCAACTTAATATATTACTTACACTATTTATACATTTACATTTGCATCTTTGAATAAAAAAAAGAAAACATCCATAGAGTCTATAATATCTATCACGCAATTATAAGGGTTCTTTTCAATATATAGTTTAGTTTAAAAGAAATTGAAATAGATAGATAAATGGATCATTTAACTCTTTCCTCAACAGTGGCAAGACTTTATCCGGGAAGCTCCTTCCACAGGCGAGTCATGTGTGCGTGCTGCGGTTACCTGGTCTTGGCTGCCATCTTGTGGGTGATGCTGTGCACCAGAGCGACCGTGGCTCTGCCCAACACCACAGAGCTCTCTCGCCGCAATGGGGCTAATTTTGGGATTGAACTGAGCTGGAGGAACAGGAGCAGCAGCTACGTGCCTCACAGCCGGAGGAAGCGCTACATTTCCTCTAGGGATATGATGGCTTTGCTGGACTACCACAACCGTGTGCGGTCTCAGGTCTTCCCACCTGCTGCTAACATGGAGTACATGGTATTGCGCCTCCTTGTGAAATCTTTGAAATCTTGTTTAAGTACACCGCTTGTAAAAAGTCTTCCTGTTGTTCTCTGTTTGGAAAGGTCTGGGATGAGAGGCTTGCTAAATCGGCTGAGTCCTGGGCCTCACAGTGCATATGGGATCACGGCCCACCCCATGTCATGAGGTACACGGGCCAGAACCTGTCCATCACCAGTGGAAGGTATTAAAACCTTGTTGGGTAAAATTATAATTAGAGTCTTATATGCCTTATTTCATCCTTGTATTACATAAAATACTACATAATAGTTCCTTATATACTCCTGCTGTACATGATACCTCAACCAGGTCAATATATACAGTACAGCGTGGGCCGCGAAAAATGAGCCCGCCTTCGGGGATAGGACGAAAAGATGAACGAGCAAATAAATAATTTTTATTTTTATTCACTTAAACAAAAGTCAGAACAGATGCTAAAAGGGGTCCCCGTTCACGTTTATGCACGTACACATGGGGCGACAGATGGGGGAGAAAGGGGCTCCTCCAAAGGGCGTGGCACCGGGCGACATTTTCGTGGCTCACGCTATATTTTTCTTTGTTAGCTCTGAAATTAGGAATGTTTCACATGTCAGTCGTTCCTTTTCTCCCCCATGTAGTCCAGGACTGCTCCAAAAAAACTGAGCCTATGACCAAAAGAGGCTAATAATTTGACTGAATACATTATTTCATACAGGAACACGTTTGCATTGTTTTCTCATTAATTTTGCAGTGGTCCCTAGTACGAATGAATGCCCTGTGAGTCGGTTTTGGTGAAAAAAATGCTCTGGTGCTCCTGTTTCAAGCTGTTCTAGTTTGGTGGAATAGTGGGTGGGGGAAAACGACAGCATTTCGACTCTTACTCATGAATATTCATGGTATGTGAACGTGTCACCTCTGATTGGCTAACAGCACTGTGACGCTCCCTCCAGTGGGTCATCGGAGGTTCGACCTGCCTCCGCTTGATAAAGCTCAGAAAACTGTAAGGTTACAACAAAATGGATACAGCCCTACGTTTTTGCTCCTGAATCCGAGGAGGAAGGAGACATAGCAGAAGAACCGCTTCCTGGTCGTTTGTCCGTGAACGTTTCAGAATGGTAATATTTGCAAGTCAATTTAAATTTTCTCCTAAAAGAGGTGAACGTTTGTGGTGATCGTCATCATGCTTTAAGTTGTAATAAACGATTGGAAAGGTTTTAAAATAAAACCTTGTTTCTTTACACTATCAACAGTCTTTGCAATCTTCCTGGTAGATATGATACTTTACAACACAGGGTTACAAACTACAAAACACTAAATAAACAACAAGTAATCAAACGAAACATGTAAGAATGTAAAAAGACAAATGTTACAAAGTAAAGAAGACCTAGGCTAAATTAGACTGAAGTGTAAACACTTGAGCTCTAAACTTAGTGTAATAGTGCATGGGCAATGTTCTTGGTTTTCCCTGTTTAGACTAGAACAATGTCCGTGCACCATTAGGCTAAGTTGAACACAAGATATTGTTGCTAATATTATAATTTGTGGTTTAACGCTTAGCTTAGGTTAGAAGATTATAAGTTCAACAAGCTAAGTCTCTGGGTAGCAGCTATCAGGCTAGTGTGTATATGAGTATGATAGCCTAGCTTGTGTCCATTTCATTCATGCTAACGTGGAGAATTTAAACATGCTATTTTGTAACAAAAACCTTGGGTGGAAAAGTTTATTTTTTATTTATAGCCTGTGTGACGGTACAGATCCAGGTTTTATGAACAACCTCGATATAAAAGCATTACTGTAGGCACCGAAGTCAGAAAAGTCGCATCATGTGGTCGAAATGATTAGAACACAGAACTAACGTAGCTTTATACTTGGCTGGTGGTGTTCCAAAGACAAATTCCAACCATTTCTTCCTCAGTTCTTCTTCCTTGGGCAAGACATGCAACGTTGATGTGTTTTCGCCAAAAATAACACAGACACGAACATGTACGGCCATGTTTTCAACCTGCTGTTAGTTCCTCTACTCTCAATAGTTAGCTTCTACCGCCGCAAAATCAAAACTGTCTTCCTGTGGGCGGTCGCAAGCCAAGGTGGGTGAGGCCATGACTGCTAATTTTCGAAGTGACGTAAGTTCGAAGGGCTTTTCCTGATTCGCTCGTTTTTCTATCTGTGTTCTTTCGATGGCTAATGCAGACAATGGGGGTAGAAGAACATTTTCACGCACAGCATGCCTATGCAACTCGAAGTGACCTGTTGTATTTAAAAAAAATGACACCTTTAATACCTTGCGTGAAATGGTCAAAAATGTAAATGATGGCAAATATTCTATTCATGACAATCTTTACGACCTATGTACTAACAAATCTGTGTTTTTTAATGAATAAACTCTAGGACTTCTCTGAATTATGCTATCATTATTGCTGTTTTGAATTGTCTACAGTTTTTTTTTTTTTTTTTTTTTACAATTTTTTTATGTTAATATATGTTAATAGGAAGAAAGAAAATGTTGATCTGGTTGTTAGCACTGTCGCCTCAGAGCAACAAGGTTCAATCCCCGGGGTCGATCTGGGCGTCTCTCTGTGTGGAGTTTGCAAGTTCTCCCCATGTCTGCGTGGGTTTCCTCCTGTTCCTCTGGTTTCCTCCCACAGTCCAAAGACATGCACAGAGGGGATTAGGCTAATTGACTACTCTAAATTGCCTGTAGGTGTGAATGTTCGTGTGAATGCTTGTCCGTCTCTGGGTGTTGGCCGTGCGCTGAATTGGTGACCTGCCCAGGGTGTACCACACCTTCGCCGGTATTGGTTCCAGCTTCCCGTCCCCATCGTGAACAGGATTAAGCGGCAGAAGATGTGTGAGCGAGTTAGAATACCTTGCGTGAAATGATCAGAAATGTAATTGATGGCAAATATTCTATTCATGACCGTATATCTATATAACGCATGTCCTAACAAATCTGTGTTATTTAATGAATAAAACCTGACCTCAGTAGTGCTGCCTCTCTGAATTGTGCTATCGTCATGGGCGTTTTGAGTAAATAATACAATTTTCTGAAAAAGAAAGAAAGAAAGAAAGAAAGAAAGAAAGAAAGAAAGACCATTTAAAAAAAAACATTCCTTTTAGTTTTTCAGATGAAATTGATTTGATTGCTAAATTTAGCTCTCAATAGTGGACTCGATTGCAGATTTACACACTTCAAATATTATGCTTGATTTCTCAAGGCTCTTGGGTAGTCCTTAACTTCCCATGAAGCTTCTCTGTCCTTCACCCAAACAACCTTCAAGAATTCCTAAAAGCATGTGTCCATGCACAGAGACTTAATGTAATTCTGCCCGTTTTATTTTCCTGTAGGTATAAATCAGTCACTGAGCTGGTGAAATCATGGCACGATGAGAAGTATTCCTTCTCCTACCCCAACAGATGCACCGGCTCTGTTTGCAGTCACTACACACAGGTAAGGTTCACACACGAAATCCCCAGAAGCATAAAGGAAGTAGCACTAACTTCAGAAACAGTGCTACGTGGCCATGAAAACCCATCAACACACGTTTTTCTCCTCAGCCTGGTTTCCCATTTTAAAGAATATAACTTACAAAATGTCTGCTCGATTGGGCAGTCTCCAGGGGGTCTCAGGTAGTAACATGGGCACGTTTCTGGACCAAAATGGATGTAAAACTCCCATTGTGTTGATGGATTGTGAACGTCACACCGCTTTTTTTTTTTTTTTTTGGTTCCTATTTTACGAGCGCTATTTTATGACCATGAAAAGAGCAACAGTGTGTAAACAGAAAAAAAAAAGTCTTCTGTCCAACCAAAATAACAACACAGTGGCGCTATCGGGAAAAATGATTTCTAGTTGTGTTTCCATGAATAATGACTTGTTACTAAACATTTCTTTTTCGGTTTTCCTTCCTAACATTAAGGAAACAACAGTGTTGCAGTTTCGGGCACAGATTCCAAACACGGCTAATCAATCATTAAATATTGTAATAATTATACATTTCAGCTAGGAAAGAATAGCACTCAAAACAATTGGAGAAAGTCTCGCGCAACATAACACTGATGTTTAAACCCAGCCTGGATTATATCGTATTAAACCTCACATGCTGTTCATTTTGGATTGCAGATGGTGTGGGCCAGCACCAATAGGATCGGGTGTGCCATCAACAGGTGTTCAAATATGTATGTGTTTGGAGCGACATGGAAATTGGCCACCTTACTGGTCTGCAACTACTCCATCAAGTAAGAAACAGAAATGATCCCAAACTGAATGATTTACACATCTTAACTGTCATCTTAAGTATTAAAGTTATACGAAATGCATTTTTAATGATGTTTGCAGAGGTAACTGGGTGGGAGAAGCTCCGTACAAGACAGGAAAGCCATGCTCAGCTTGTCCTTCTATTTATGGCGGATCATGTTACAAGAACCAGTGCTCCACATCGAAACCCAGAACAAAGCTCAAGAGGTTTTAGTCTCACTGATTGAAGTGAATGGATTGTGATTGACACAAGAAGATACATTTGGAGACACGTTTTTTTGTGTTGCACCACTAATAAATTAGTTGATTTTCTTTTGTATTTTTGTACTGCAGTTGAAGTAATAAACTGTCTCTCTCTCTCTCTCTCTCTCTCTCTCTCTCTCTCTCTCTCTCTCTCACACACACACACACACACACACACAC
>JAQLOM010000015.1:15480596-15491353 GCA_030068315.1 Chrysichthys thysi
ATATATACATACAATATTATAAAAATGCTATGAGGGTTGATTTCTTTCCAGCGCAGACTGTAGAGTCATGTAGCAGATCAGTAAGAGTTGTCTGCTGTTTCATAACCTACATGCGATCTTCATTTGGGCTGGTTTGTTTTTCATGGCAAATTGAGGCAGTGCAGACATGACCAAGGTGGATTGTTTACCTAAATATATTGAGAATCACGAATGTGTACGGCCATCCACGTTAACTGGATGTGTAGTAATAGTTTGCTCCATCCATTATCTATACTGCTTATCCTTTAAGGGTGGCGGGGAAGCTGGAGCCAATCCCAGCTGAATTTGGGTGAGAGGCAGGGTACACCCTGGGCAAGCCACCAAACGTCTGTCGCAGTGCTACAGTCACATTCGCACCTTGGACCTTCGCACCTACAATTTAGAGTATCCACTTGAGCAAATATACATGTCTTTAGGCTAAGGAGGAGAGACACCTGATCACCTGGAGGAATCCAACCCAGACATGGGAGAACATACGGACTTTGTACAGAAAGGTCCCAGTTAGCTAGCAAGTTCACCTTCTTGCTGTGAGGCAACAGGTCTAAACACGGGGCCACCCCAGTTTGCCCCACATTGTTCCTGTATATTGCCATTAACGAGACCTTGTGATATAATTCATTACTCAATGCTAATAGTTGAGCTAGTGCTACATAATAGATTGTATCCCTGTCATCTAAAATCATAGTGAGGTATCACAGACTTTGTGGCTTTAACATGCTGAAGGTTACATTCATACTCTACTGTATTAATGCACACGTGTACCTTTTAAAATGTAGAAGTGTGGAGAAAATGTACTTGAATAAAAGCCAAAGCCTATCTGCTAGCTTGTCTTACAGGGAGCCCCCTAAGGGTCATGGTGAGGGATTTCTGTTTGTTTGTTTGTTTACACTTTTCTCTCCCGTTGCTTTAACAGTAATCCTAACCCTTATGGTGAGGTAATGCAACAGTATCGCAAAACTAGCTCCAACAACGAAAACCAAAAAGAATCCCCACCGTGACCCATAGGGGGGCGCCGTAGGCTTATATGTTAATGTGTACCCAATTTGGAGTTAATGCTAAGGCACATTAGCAATAAAAAAAAACCCATCTATTAGCTTGCTAATTTAATAAGCTAGTTACAAAGCTTAAATAGCTAGTTAAGTTTGCTAGGTTAAGGTCTGTTATGCAGGATGCAGTTGATTGCAACCAACTGAAAGTCCCTCCCTTTCCAAGTGTGTATCAGAACACAGGGTCGCAGTCCGGTACCTGTGGTGTACCCCCTATACTTGCATTCACACTCGCTTGCTTTTACTTGTGCTAAATAATAAGTATGATCCTTTGTTTATCAAAATGCACCATCACCTCACAGCAAGAAGGTCCTGGGTTCGATCCCCGAGGTCGACCTGGGCGCCTTTCTGTGTGGAGTTGGCATGTTCTCTGCGTGGGTTTCCTCCCACGATCCAAAGACACGCACAGAGGGGATCAGGCTAATCGACTATTCTAAATCGCCCGTAGGTCTGAATGTGAGTGTGAATGGTTGTCCGTCTCTGTGTGTTGGCCCTGTGGTGGATTGTTCATTGTCTACAACGCTAAGTTGTAGATGAGTGAGTGAGAAGTTTGTTAGCCAGCATCAGCAAACTGATTCCTCTTCTTTCTTCTATCTCATCCTTCCTGGGCTTCCTCCCAGATTCATGCTGGCACTTGTAAAATGCAAAATGTCAAAGGTGCTCTCTAGAGGTTTGTCCATTCAGGGCTTCTGTAGTGGCACAACATGGTAGCTCTGTAGAGGTGGACCTGCTCCCTATGTACAGACATCTCAAAAGTAAATAAGTAAGACACCATCATTTATTTCAAGAAACTTCTTCTTATCTGCTCTGCCATAGTTGGTATGTTGATGGAGATCCCTCACAGGAGTACTCCAACTCACTTGGAGTGGCTCTGCAACATCAGCAGCCTTAAAACGGGGATTTATTTCAACAATCTGCTCGACAGTCTGAAGACACCTGTCCGAGCACCCAGGTCGACCTGAGCGGCATGCTGTTCGTTCCTTTCCTTTGAACTGTACAATCACTCTGTTGACTGTGTACAAGAGGAATCCCAAGGTTTTGTGTAATCATATGCTGGCTAAGTCCACCCTCAGACTGACCCACAATACAAACTCTTTGAAAATCACACAACGCTTTTGCGTCTGGTGTTCGCCACGTGGCTAGTCGCTCTAAACTATTAATACACTGTAATCTGAAATGAAAACTAATCATATATTAACAAATCTGAAGCACCACGTGGTGTCCGTATAGATAAAACGTAATGAGCGACGTCTTTACATTTGTGATTACATGCAATTCATAGTTGCGTGTAATCACACACAATGTATTCTGTAAGTATATGATGGAATATATGCTCCATTGGTGCCAATAGATAACTTCTAATTCCTACCTAGTGGAGCTTTAAATAACCATTTTGGATTGAAGGCTAAGGCATATTAGCCCACAAAACCAATCACCAATTAGCTAATTTAACAAACTAGTTTACAGAACCTATCTATCTAGCCTATTTAACAAACTAATATCCAAAGCTTAGTTAGCTAGCTAACTAGTTTAACTAGTTACACAGGGTGTATGATGTATAAATAAATACAGGGTGGGCCACAAAAACGTATCCTGCCTCCAGCGACAGGAAGATAAGATGAACGAGCAAATAAGCAGTTTTTATTCACATAAACAAAAGTCAGAACAGATGCTGAAAGCTGTCCCTGTTCACGTCTATGCACCTACACATGGGGCAACAGATGGAGCGAAAGGGGCTACGGCCTCCTCCAAAGAGCGCGGTACTGGGATCGGAGGCGGGCTACGTTTCCACAGCCCACCCTGTATAAACAGAAGATTAACCAAACTTATAGTTAACTTAACATGCTTCTTTAGTTTTAATGGTGAATTTTAAAGGCTGATATATTTTTTCTTTCTTTTTTGGTTTTTAGAAGAAAGGCAGAAGGGCACCGCGCCCCGTATGAATCTGCGATTGCTGAAAAAGACAACGTTCTTGTAACAACGAAAACAACAAGAGAGAGGGAAACAGTTGAGATTTATAAACACTTTAAAGTCACAGTATTTTTCTCCTCCTCCTTCATGGAAATTTAAGTGAAGTAGGAAATCCTCCAAAATAGTACTTTGAGTACAACAAGCAACCTGTTTTCCACCTCGGTTTACAGGTAATTAGGGGACGTCCTCTTTAGTACACTGCAGTAGAGGGTGTTTTGTAAGGCAGCACTTATCTCGGTCTATGGGAGACCTGTTTCCGGTTGGATCTCTATGGAGACGGTTGGGAGGGAACTTTAGAAAGCATTTGCATTCGCTTTCAGCGCTATCAAATTTAAGCAGAGGCTTCGAGCAGCCATGCAATTAAGCTGAAAGCCACCATGTCAGACCGTGGGGCTGTTCTGGAGAGAGCGGAGTATTTATCTTTCCAGCCCGCTGCTAAAAACAGACTTACAAAATGCCATGTTTTTCCCACCAGCTCAATAAAGCAGACAACAAAACAGATGGAAAGGGGAGGTTTTTTTTTTTTTTTTATTAGCTTCCGAAATAGAAACGTTGACATGTTCTTACAGCCTTTTTTCTCTTTATTTATTTAAAAGTGACACAGTGAATAGACTCCATGTTAAAGAGTCACATAGTAGAGGAGTTTGTTTACATGAATACAGGGGAGAGTGGGGTAAGATGTCATACTGGTCTTAGGCCTACCTCCAAACAGTAGAGGTGCTTGATGAGAAATGTGTTTTGAGGACAATTTCCTGAGGTGTGTGGAAGCCACTGATTTTTTTTTTTTTTTTTTTTGCCAACTGTAAGTTGAAATTTTGACTTTAACTCAAAATTTCGAATAATTAAGTCAGAATTTCAAGATAACTCGAAAGTTTGAGTTAGTAAGTCGAAATTTCAAGATAACTTGAAATTTTGAATTAAGTATCTCGAAATTTCAACTTAGCTCTGCCAGTCAGGAAGCTCCGTGAAGGTACGTCATTTCTTTGTTACTTAGAAGCAAAAGGAGCAGGCTCATGCACGCTCAAAATTTGTTCTTTCTGCACCGATATCTATTCTTTTGTAAAAATCCTCTTCGAGGCAACGTTTGCTGGTAATATCACCATGCGTTTCAGCCAGTCAAGCAAGGATTTCATCATTTGTATGAGACCACGCCGAAAGTCATCGGCACTTTGCTCACTCATGACCGGTAGCTGTAGCACTGGTAGCTTAGGTGTAGCATTGGTAGCTGATGCTTTCCGCCTTCTGCTTCCGGGTAACGAGCTTCACGGAGCTTCCTGACTGGCAGAGCTAAGTCAAAATTTCAAGATGCTTAACTCGAAATTTCAAGTTATTATCTCAAAGTTTCAACTTTCTGAGTTAGGTATCTCAAACGTTACTTACAGATGGCAACAAAAAATAAATAAATAAAAATTCAGTGGCGGAAACAAGTTTCCATAGAGGTGAGCGCTATTTTCTTTTCTTTCTTTTTTTTAAACCTTCAAAAGTTATAAATAAATAAATAAATCCTTGGGATAATAACCACTTTCTTAGCACACTTTGGTTTGTTGGCGCATAGATGATCAAATCAAGTATTCAGTAAATTAAGTAGTTAATGTCTCTTGACTTTGTAGTTCATAAGCTTGATCAAACCTAGGTGAAAAAGGACCAGGACACTACAAGTGACTGACGCTAATACTGCAGCCAGTACAGCTTCATGATGTTCTACAGTAAGAATTTATTTGCTTTTTTTCCCCCTTGCAGGATTGTGGTTCGGATTTGGCCCGCTCCTCTTGGCGAATCATTTCCGACGGTACAAGGGTCAATCCGATGGGCTTGCGATTTAAAAATCCTCCATATATTTTCACTGGGATTCAAGTCATGCTGGACCATGCAAGGCCTTTTGAGTTAGTCTGGCTGTCTATTTAGCTTCACTGTCTGGTTTAAACGTCCATCTATTCCCCAAATCCAGTTTATTGGCCACTAAGATAAAAATCTGCAGTCCGCTGCTTTTTATTGTCTGCGTATCTGTCGATCCTGCTGCTTTCAGGTTGTCCTGAAACTCTTTTCGAGTGAATACAGACTTCAATCTTACCTTCCTTATGATTAGTCGGAGATCACCTTGGGAAACCTTGCATGGTGTTGCGGTTGTACATTTGTGAACCGATTGTATTGGCCGGGATGTGTAAGGTCTTTAGCTGGTTCGGAAGTGGTTGCCATTCAAATGTTGTTTGTTGTCCGTGAGAATTTTAGGACGCGCCATCACATTGGCCATGTTTGCCCTTTGTTGCATAAAATGTCGCCGAAAAGTCTGTTCTTTTTGGTTTTTTTTGCAGCATTTATATCTGTTTCCTTTATCAGCATTTGATTTCATTTTATGTCATCTTTACCTACCTATATATTTTCTTCGCGTGTTCGTATATTTTCCCAAATCAATTTAGCTTCTTAAACATATATTTATTTATACATACACTGAACTAAGATATGTAAGGAATAAAACACGTGCTCTTATAGAAAATGTGATATTACATGGGGCAATACAGGTGCTTCCCGAGTAACGATGGCCCGACTTAAGATTTTTCGAAGTTACGATGATGAATGCGATGCGCTAAAAATTGTAAAATATTTAGAAAATATTTCAAATTCGTGGGCAGGCATCGCTGGCAGACCAGCGTAACAGCGTATGACGTATGCAGACGTTCAGGCGACACCCGGAAGTACACGGCCGACGCCTGGATCACTTGCCTCACACAATGCCTCACTCTCTCCCTTAACTCATGGAGTATTTAAGTAACTCTTTTGTATCAGTGTACTGTACAGTGCATTACCTTGTGGTTTTTTTGTAATTATTAACAGAACAGCTTCAGGGGCAGCTGTCTGTATTCGGAGCTCAGTATTTGTGTAGCGGGGTGTCGCGGCTGGATGGAGCTTAGAGACACAGTGCTGCTGCCTCCACCAGGTGCGGGCCTCTCTGACAAACTCTCTCTTTTGACAGAAATGTGATTTAAATGAAGTCTTCAGTGAGTGTGTACGTGTTCTACAGGAAAAGACTCCTGGGTAGGCTAGACTAAGTTAGGCTGAGACACCTACGCTAGGCTAAGTGGTTCAACACAGTGGTTTGACATAAGATATTTTTGACTTACTATGAGTGTGGCCGAATGCATCTCCACCATAACTTGAGGACTACCTGTATACAGGTGGTCCTCAAGTTACGATGGCAATGCGCTCCACTATACCCATCATAAGTGGAAAATATCGCATGTCGAATGTCATAGGCCACTGCTTAGCCCAACTTGGGTAGCTTAGCCTAGCCTACCCAGGAGTCTTTTCCTGTAGGAGACATGCTGAGGCGTTTAGAAGAAATGCTTTTGAATTAAAATTAGCTCTTGAAATGCACAAAAAACCATTTGGTAATGCACTGTACAGTACACTGATACGCAAGGTAACTCCTTGAGTTGCAGGAGAGAGTGAGGCATCACACAAGGTGAGTGACGCATACATCAGGGCATTGTCCGAACGTTTCGCACGTCATACGCTGTTACGCTGCCCTGCCAGCGATGCTAGCCCATGAATTTAAAATATTTTCTAAATATTTTGCAACTTTTTAGCATGTCGCAATCGTCATCGTAACTTTTGAAAAATCGTAAGTCGGATCATCGTAACTAGGGGAACATCCATGTGTATATATATTACGGTCCAATGTGGCACAACATACTTTGATATAACAGTACGGTCAAAAAGCTTGTTGCTCTGTTTACACCAGAGCGATTTGCCAGCGAATACATTAACCTGTTAGAGATAGCACGTACCGCCCGCGGGACATTGGATTGTTAAGGGGTGTAATAATAATTTGTAAGAATGCCAAGGGGTTAAATGTACCTGTTTTGTCCTGAAGATATTCAGACGCTGGGAAACTTTATAAAGCACTGATTGTTACAAAGCTCTGATAACTGAGACTCCTTCCATAAGTGTTACATACACATCTTCTAACAAAAAATAAATCCATTTATTATTACCGGTATTAGATTATGGACAAGTCCCTGTGGATGAGCTGTTACTATAAAACACACACACACTAGAATGTGCATATTAATATAAACCTATTGTACATGTTACAGCTGGAACGTCTGTCCAAGCCGTGCTGTTGTACAAAAATTCCTTATGAAAAAAAATCAGAATCAAGAATTGAAGCGTGATGCGGTAGAAGATGATGTAATAAATACAAAATGAGTGTCCGAGAGTTCATTCTTTTATTTGGTACAATATTTATTTCATTGTGATCCATTACATTTTCATAAGAAATGTATGAATACATGTTGAAAACGTGACAGTACGCTATGCTCTTCCCTCCCGCAGGATCTTTTTGGAATTTTGCTGTCATATTTCCTAAAAATGACAGTGAATTGACTAATCATAGCCCACTGTATACACACACACACACACACACACACACGCAGTCGGATCCAAAAGTCCACGATGCAACCACAGTGAAAATATCATTAAAGCAAAAAGGTGATTTACGGCATACTAAGAAACTCTGAAATGTATGTAAAGATGTCAAAGATTGTACTTTTCACTCGGGTCACTGGCAATAATAGAATTAGAAAAAATTAGAAAAAGAAAATTTCTTTAATAGAAAAAAAAAAGCAAAACAGTTTTTGCATTTTTAATGAAGCTCTCAGACCTTTGGACCATGATATATAGTTTCTGCTGTGGCTGGCTGTGCACACTGCACACTAACGTACACTGGATCTTAATGGCGTTACTGAAGACTCTCATCTTCAGTTTATAGAAAGTCTTCATTCAATTCGCCATACAGATTCCCAAATAATCTTCATACAGGTTATTGAGGTGATGTCTTTTGTTGCTCGTGATTACATAATTTTCTATTTTTAGTACTTAATTGACTATAGTTAATATGCAGTCTGCCCTCTTCTGTTAAGATAAGGAAGTGCAGCGCTACTATTAGAAAGACATTCAGTACCAAGCAGTGGTTCTCACAGTGGGGTCCATTATTTTAAAAAGCAGTTAAGAGTACTGAAAATCACAAACCACCAACATGAAAATTATTATATTTATTACATACACTTCACTTGTATAAAATCACAAAAACACGGATTTAATCCAAACCTCATTGCCAGTCTGTGTTCTCTCAGAGGAAAACCCAGAAACAGAGAGTGCTATTTAAAAAAATAATTAGACAAAATACTATCGTACATCTTTAAACATGTTCTCGAATGAAATTTTTCTAAGGGACTTATTTTGCAGTCGAAGAGGATTATGTTATCATGAGGATATATGTTATCATGCATAAACATAAAAAAAAAATACAAGAAGCCGTTTCCTTGGCAATGATTAAGGCTTGGTGTAAAGATTGATTACGCTTGGTATAAGGAATTTTGGGTAATAAAAAATATACCAATCCAAAATAATACTGTAAGCAACTTTTTCATGATGCACAGGTTCGGCAAGTGCAGTCAGCTGTCCTGTATTTTATGTTTCCATAACTGAGGTACCACAATTTATGCCTAAAAGGAGATCCTAGCTATAAGTGGCCACGCAATAAAGCACTAGGAATCACCTTGCACCATGCCAACTTATGTTTCACCACTAATGCATGTTTATCAATGATCATCAATTGTCTCCTGATAAAGTGGCTCAATGTCACATTACATTTCATTCTGAAAACCTTTTAATGATCGTAAGTCATTTCTCAGACACAGAGGTGCCTGCTGCTTGATAAAGACACTCCTGGTAACACAGGCCTTACAGGAAAAATGGACATGGTGTAAAAAAACAAAAAAACTAAACAGGTTTGATAGGAATTATGAATGCTAATTATTATTAACTATGATTATTAGTTCTATTAATTAACATAATTAATTGATAATGAATGTATGAAATAAAAATGATAATCACATTAATCAACTTGTTATAATCAAAACTATACATACACCTGAATCCAGAGAAAGCAACTGAGGGCCAAATATTCTTTAAAAGAAATAAAAAAAAAAAGAAAAACATCCATAATGAAGTGTACGGTCTTTCATAGTGCAGCTTTGTTTATGCAAAACTCATCAATTCAGCACTGTTGTAAACGAGAGCTGGCCCACAATGTGTCTCCTTGCATTCAAATACAGGAAATGTTATACACATATTTCAGAACGTTGCTGCAATGTGTGCGTGGTGTTAAAAAAAAAAAAGAAAGAAAGAAAGAACAGATTTACAAACATTAATAGTATTACAAAGTATTAAAAAAAATTATTCGGAAAAGTTATCTTTTAAATCTCTAACATCTATTAAACATATGTTAAACTGTAGTTCATTGGCACCCTATAATGTTTTTTTTTTGGCGGGGGTGTGAGAGACAAAGCCATGAAGCAAGTGACCTTTTAAGCTACCAGGGCATTGTGTAATTTTTTATTTCAATGTTTCACAATAACCAGTATCCCCCTAGCAATTAATATTTTGTGATCTCGCCATAGAGACTACTCTAACACTTGGTCCGTAATGTCTAAAAAGTTTGGAGACACTGGTAGAATGATTGGTGTCCAAATTTCCAGTCGGGTTTAAATGCAAATACTGAGCTGGTCATTAACAAAACACTGACTTTGTGCGTCCCTAAACATCTGGAAGCATGTTTGGTTCACCACTGTGCTGAAAGCTTTATCTATGGCCAAGTCTGAACCCCCTGGCTGAGATAACAATCCTGCTACAACAATCTGCCCAAGAGCCCCAAACCCCCAGCCAGCCACATCAAAGTGCCCCAAAGCATCGCTGATACACCACCGTATTTTCCTTTTGCATATCAGGGGCTTTGTGTTTTATGGAATCTCCATTTTGTTGCTGATGCCGTCCAAGACCAAATTTTAGTGTTGCTCTCACCTGAACACAACACATGATGTCAGATGCTTTACATAGGGTGCCAATAATTTTAAACTGAACATAAGTATAACATGCTTACCCTAATTCCAGCTTTCAATTTTATATTTACTTTTCTGTTGGATGGTTTTAATGAAACGATCTGTTTGGTTAACGGTGTCTGCACTGCAGCCACGAAGGCATTTCAGTATTTTTGCAATTTAATATTTACACCATTATATATGTGTCCATTAGATGATATGTGCCACTCATCATTATTAAGTAATAAAAACAGAACAAATGTGAGGTGGTATTCATTACTGTATGGTAAACACTTAAAGAGGGAGTGCTCCCTGTTTTTTGCGTAAGGGCTTTGTTAAGGGATTTAAGTCCTGTTGTACCGAGTGTATTGGCAAGGCTCAGTCTGCTTTGGCTTAGCTGACCTGGGCCTAGAAACCTGTGTCGTTGATCATGCCATAGGCCTTGTACAGCTGATACAACAACTCCTCCTTCTCCTTTTCAGGCAAGAAGCATGACTTGGCTGCATTGATGTTCTGCAAAACAGATCTCAAACAGTAAGATTATGTGCCACACTATGATTGCTTCTTCATTATTTTAGTCTTAATTGATTAACTACTTAAATTTAATTAACTGTACTGTGTTTTTTGCCCCATTTAACTCATATCAGCACTGAAAAATATCCTTTAAGCTGTCTGATTGGTCAGAAGGTGTTGGTTGATTTTGAATTGTCAATCAAATATGTCACTCACTCACTCACTCATCTTCTGCCGCTTAATCCTGTTCAGGGTCGCGGGGGGAAGCTGGCACCAATCCCAGCTGAGGCGGGATACACCCTGGGCGGGA
>JAQLOM010000015.1:15515214-15528724 GCA_030068315.1 Chrysichthys thysi
TATATATTAAAGGGTATTGTAGATCACAATGCAAATTATGCATGATTTTTATGTCATCATACATCATTTGTACTGTTTTATTCCATAAAGTCATCCATATTTCTGCAGGGAATAAAATATATCAATGTGTAAGGGATGCAGAATGCTATTATATTATTTCGCATTTAGATCCGTGTATAAAAAAAGCAGCTTCAGGGAAGACAGTCACAATTTCTCCATAAAACAAAAACTGAAATTTGAATATTACTTCTGTGTGTACCCAAATCTCAACCGTAGCCCTATGTATTAGAATCTGTGTCTGTAAATGGAGAAGATTCATTGGACCAACTGTCCAAGACCATTCTTCTGCATGTGATCAGTGGATATGTGTAGCAATGTGTGTAGCTGCTAAAAGCAACACCATGACCTTTGCTCTTGTTATGTGTGATGTGTGTATATTGTGACCCCTTGGTCTGGATGATGCTAAAGGCCAAGGTCTGGCTGCTCAGATCATATGTCTATATATAATGAGGGAGGGTGTGGGAACATCTGCTAGTGCCAAAGCCTCTCGATTACACTTAAAAAGAGCATCCAATGCGTACAGCATCAAGCGTGTTGGTAAGGTATTGGTGGTGTGTTCATGCACTTTCTTTGCAGTTTTCTTCCAGCGATGGACACATTTCCGAAACTGTTCCGAACCCTCTGTGACAGCACAGGTGAGTATCATGGGGATGGACTGAACAGAGTTGATCCATAAGTGAACCCATAGAGAGCATGCACTGATACACTATAATCACCTAACTGCATGTATACTACATGAACAGATTTGGCATATAATTTACATGAATCGCCCCATTCTTAAATACTACCATGTTAAATGAACGGTCAGTAAGCCAGGGTGTTTGGTGTCCAACTGTACTGAAGCTAAGAGATTAATATAGGTAGAAAGTAGCATTTCTAAGCAGCAACTATAAAATTGTGCTTAACAATGTCATTTGAAGCAAGAAGATTTGAGAACATATTCACATAATGAAATTATTTAATACTCCGATTACGTTAGATACATTTGTCTCATAGCTCCAGTGCATAACTAACACCAGACATCAAGCATGTCATGGTTTAAGCATTGTCCATCTTTTCCTCCCATTTCCATTTTCTTTCTATTTACAGACCACGCATGCTTTCATGAGGATAGTTAGTAACTCCCCCAGGTTCCGGGTTCAAAACAGCCACTGCTAACATACTGCCCGGGTTGTGTGACTCCAGCTGGTCAGGCTTTTAATAGAATCAGACATTCATTGAGTATCTATAAGAGCAGGACATAGATTTATTTATTTATTTATTTATTTGATCATGGATGGCTTATTACAATATGTTATCTTTTATTTATGTTGTTTCTCTTAAGTGTTGGTGTAATCTGATGGTTGTTCGCTATGCACTATCATCTGAGATTTTATCTTACGGCATATACCGGTACTGAGTTATAATTGTCCTTAATTAATACGCAAACAATGTTCTGTATAAGGATTCACTGTCCAAGCGGTTTTACTGTATACTTTTATTATTCTTGAAACTACACAAATAGGCATACGTACACAAAGCCCCTAATAGGCCTTCAAGTATCAAGCGCATTAGTTACGAGCTGGAAAACATGTGGTTTAGAGTGAAATGGCTCTTTCTACCTGAAAAACAACTTGTACACAGTTGTGGTTAAGTCTTAAACCCACATTGTACTTTGGCATAAATAGAACGAGCCAGGGTTGGCTGTCGTTTTCTAAAGTGCATGCCTAAAGTGTACGTCACAGATAACCACACAGGCACACAGAAATACCACAGAACTTCACAGTGCAAGATAGAAGATGTAAGGTGCTGTTCAGTTACATGCAGCAGGTGCCACATGTGTTTCCTGTTTGTTTTTTTTCCACACAAAGCTGTAGAAGCTACACTTGTTTAAGTAAGTGTAGCTGCTGGAGGGTCTTAATAATCTTATGCCTTATTCCCTATCCACAGAGATTAAGCAAAACGACTGGATTCATGCAAAGTTTGTCATGAAAACTGACAGTTAGACACTTTCACTTTTCTACTTCTTGATTGCATTGGTGTGTCGTCTGTCTCTTATTCTATTTTGTACATCTGAGAACCCCCCACGACAAACATTAACTGAATGAGTCTATCTATCTATCTATCTATCTATCTATCTATCTATCTATCTATCTATCTATCTATCTATCTATCTATCTATCTGTCGATAGGCCATTTTATTTTGGTCTTTACCAAAGGATAATTGTCAAATTAATTAAAATGATTTATGCCTAATATCATTAATATTAATTAACACCCCAATTAAACACTGGACCTAATTTTAAGATATACTTTTATTTCCATTTTCCTTTAGTTGAATTCATGATGAGTTTTCCAATGAAGCCCAGTATGTGCTTCACAGAGCTGTGTACTTCAGGTAGTCAGAGAAATTGTGAGCACATAGTTGAGTCTCTGCTGAAATTATGACATTGGCGATCTAGCTACTTGCTAGCATCTTGCGTGCAACAAAAAGGCACTTTTTAAATTTCTGTCTCTATCTATTCATTCAGTCTGCAATGATAAATTCTGTTTCATTGCTACTTTGGGCTGCTTCTTGGCTAATTATTTGTTAATTAAATTTGCTCACCGATTAGCACATAACTAGCTAGCTAACGATGCTAAAATTCGCATTTTTCTCTACTTAAGTCTTGCTTGTAAATATCCCTACTTTGCGTGAATTTTTTTTCCCACCTCATAGTTTTGACTTCTACTTACTACATTTAAAAATAAACCTGTCACTACATTTCTCATAATCATATATAAGTCCATAACCCATCATTGTAATCTATCTGCTGCATTGTACACTTTGTATTCATTAAAGCAGTTTGCATTGTGCCATCTAGCTATTAGCATTCAATTAGTCTGTATCAAGCTTATCATCTAAATAAGCTAAAATTTACAAGATTACCAATGCAGCTGTTGTTAGTTAGCCTTAGCAAATATTTTCCCTATTGTTCTTCTGCCTCTTACTGGTGCTTTTACTGCCTCTGACTGGTTGAAGTGAGTCATTTATTCCAGAGAGCTAGGCAGCTAAGACTGGATGTTTTCCATAACACTACTGTGAAAAATCTCAACAGTCTTGCTTTTGGATTTGCACTTGACTTTGTCCAATCGCAACATTATTGTGAAAACGTGAAGAAGTATATTAGCTATAGGGAGTATACGTATAATCCATTTTATGTCATGTTCTTTGGATATATCTAGTCATCTAGTATCCAAGGTTTCGTAGGTTTCGTTCCATGCCCTAGTTCTAATTCTCTAGCCAGGTTTCAGTAGGGTCTGGTCTTGGCCTGGAGCTCCTGCGTGATTGATAACTATAATAACAATAATAAAGGCTATAATTTGGATATCTGTCTGTGATCTGATCTTTGCTGTAGGCCACAACCCTTTAGATATCTTGAATGAAAAGATTGGTTGGTAACTGAAAATCAGGTGGTCAATAGAAGCTACATTGCAATGTTTAACAAACAGAGCAGGTAGAGAATTAAGAGCAAGATCCTAGTGATTCTCGATAAACATCTTGCAGCACGGCCTGAGAGCAGGCACGCCACAGGATCAGACGTGATTCAGGCCAGGCCCAAGCCGTTTAATCTTGTTAGCAATTATATCCAGACTGAGACCTCTTAGTCTTTTGGGTAAAGAGCATCACTGACCGTGTATAACCGACCTCCTGCTTTGTATTGTTTGTTCATGTTGCTTGATTAAACCTTGCACTAATGTATCCAGTGTAAGGAAAATTAGTAGCATTTTCTATAAGAACACTGGTAACAGTTACAGTAAAACTATACTTTAAAAATATGGTGGGGGAAAAATAATGGGAAAATATCACTATGTTGAAATGAACAGATAATGTGCTCTATACAGACACGGACACAGATACGAATATGGTGAAGAGTCACTGTTCAGATATGAAGCCTATAGGACAATACACCTAGGCAGTATTCATTCAGTCGTCCTTAATAACTGCCTGTTTATGAGTGTGATGAGATCAATTAAGCTACTAATTTGTTTCTATTTTGGTTAAAAAAAACCCCAAAAAAACCAATTATATTTCCTAGGAAACATTGTGGATAAGTAGAAACAAAGATAATAACAGTGCATTTGGAATTAAAAAAAACAAAGCAAGGCCCTGGTTGTGGCGCAGCAGGCTGGGGCACCAAGCTACAAATCTGGGGACCCGGGTTCGATTCTGACCCGCGGTCATTTCCTGATCCCTCCCTGTCTCTCTCTTCCACTCACTTCCTGTCAAAATCTCTACTGTCCTATCTAACAACAATGGAAGGCCATTTTCATGATGTATGAGAAACTATTACACAGCTTTGCCTTGCAGTTGCACATTTTTTTTAATGTGTTTGCAAGTTAACATTATAATAGTACCTGTATAATCTTGAAATTATAAGGTAATAAGACCGTGGCTTTTTTAGCTTACAATTGCCAAGTTATTTGTATGCAAGTGTGACTTTTTAGACAGTTTAACAATACGAGCATATTTAGCAAAGTGTAAAAAAAAGAATAGAACCTTCATAAGGGTTTTTTTCAGCATAAACACTCCACTCCAGGAAACACTGAACAGGGCAACATGCCTGACCTGTAGTGTTGGTGTGACTCGGTTTGGGGAGCCCATAGCCTAATATACTGTAAACGGAAGCACAAAGTCTCACTTGGATAACAATTAACAGGTATGAAATATTAACTCGTAATTCCAGGATAAATATTAACAGTTGTGGCATATTATCTTGCACAGAGAGATAAAAAGTCTCTTAAAAATTTCTAAGATAATCTGGGTAAATTTTTAGCCTTTTGAAATGTGGTAGGGAAAAAAATCCATAAAAACCAACCCTTCCACATTTAGGCCACGCCTACTTCTGATTTAAAGAAAGATCCAAATATCTGAAGCCCTTAACAGATAGAGATACCACTAGTGTATTTTACACAACACTCTGTGATAGATGTGCTATAGCTGAGGTGCTAGCCAGTAATGATTTTGTAACTTGTTTTGTAAATGCCTTCTCCTGGGATAATGCCTGAACTTCGAGTCCTGGAGTTTCCAGATGGTTAATGAGTCTATCAAATCTCTAGGCTCCTGTGTCACTTCCTTACTGCTCCTCTTATCACAGTCTCCTCCTCCTCTCCCTCCCTACGCTTCCTTCTCCAAGGAAACAGTCAGGTGACCTCAGAAGGAGCAGAACTCACAGGAGGCTTCTTTGTATATGGGTGTGAGACTGTGACTTGGTGATTTAACGGTCAGACGAAGAACAAGGCAGTTAAATGTTAAATGACATGTCTACAGAGCAGACGGAACTCCTGCAGACCCCCTTGATGAAAATCTGGGTTCCTGGAGATGGAGGGTCACTAAGCCAAAGGAGAGGTTGTGAGTGTGGAACAAAATGACTTTGATTTACTTCTTTTTATTGTTGTGGCTTTTGGTCTTAGTCCATTACTTGTTTATGGGAGATTTCACATCTCTAGTAACAGACCTCTGCTAAATATTTTTAATTCACATTTCAGCATTTTAGTTAAGCCAGCTCTATGTAGTTGAGCTGTGCAAACATTTTTCTTTCATTAGTCTGGTATAAAGTAAGGAAGACGTTTATCATGAAGTAACTGGAACAAACAAACTTTTCGTTCCTTGATTTTGATTGTGCCCACATGTCCCCACATGTCCTCCTTCCCTCCAGTCTGTCTACGATTTCAGCACATTTACGTTAGTATTTCAGAGATCAATAGCCGAATGTAGTTTAAAAGATTGGATTGAGTGGTGTATTGAAGATATTAAAATAATAAAAGAAAAACAAACACAAGAGGAAATACAAGTTTTGACCATTGGCAAACTGGGAGTGTGGACCATCATGCCTCAAAACCTAATCAAGCTTTTATTCTTCTAGAAAATTTTGCCTAACTTGAGTGATGCACAAGTTAATGATTGCGGTTGCAGTAACTTTCTGTCCCATTGTCCATTCTGAGAGACAGGGGGGCAGGACAGCATGCTGTGAGAAGGCATGTGGATTACATGAATGCCTAGGTGGAACAGTGTTCATGGATATAAAGCAATAGAGGAGATTGTCAGAATTATTCAAAATGTTCTCCAACACTGTTCCCGTTTTATTTATGGTAGCCTTCTGCGGTCATTTTCAACTTCCTTTGATGCCCCTGGTCTTCCTGAATGTTTATGAGGTAACTGATGTCCCCTGCAGTGATGCTGACTAATAGACGACAGAATAAAAGAGAACTGTGTCCACAACAGACTTATGGAAAGTATATTTTGATCTTTTACGTATAGCACATCAGTGTTATCAGTCCAGGCCGGGTGTTCATTTAGACTGTTGTTCGGGTAGCCTCCCAGGCACTTGTCGGATTGCACCAAAGGTCTGATCAGTTTGCCTCTCACGATGTGATAAAAAGGTTACAATAAACTTTGCGTTCTGGACTGTCCTGCTCATTGTGTGCTAGGACAAGTTCTGCCATTGCAGGGAGAAAAAGAATAGGTACGGTGGCATTCCACTGTTGCACCCTGGGGCTGATTCCAACACTCCCTACACTCCCATTTGTTCTGCCTAACCCCGTTCTCTTCAGTGAGTCCTCAGACAGGCAGATTAGTGTGAGGTGGTGTTCTTGATGGGGACAACATGGTGGTGTCCTCAGTGTGGGAATCACAAGGATTGCAAAAGGAAGGACGGGGGTGGGGCTAAGATTTATGCCAGGGGGGGCGGCTTGCTGGGAGAATCTTCTTCACATTGTTCTGCTGTAGCTCGTCCTTACTTAGTTACTTTTTGTGCCCTGACTACTCCCATTTGGTCTCCTGACCTGAAAGCACTTTTCTTTTTGTTGAACAGGTCTTTCAAGTCCTTAATGTTCTGTGGTTTGTTATTTGGAGCACAACACCCTTGTTAACGGGAGTTTTAAGATAGGAATCTGGTACACACTGAATAAGCCCCTCACTGCTTCTATACAGTTGTTAACTATTGAGATAGTATGTCATATTTTTTTGTCACTTAAACTTTCTTTAATCAATATGTTTAGTGTCTTTTAGGAAACATTTTCTGTTGTACTTATTGTGGCATTCATTATTCTGCAGCGTCACGACCTCAGTTTACAAACTCTCCAACCATGATTGTAATGGTGGGGCTGCCTGCCAGAGGAAAGACTTATATCTCCAGGAAGCTTACACGCTACCTCAATTGGATTGGAGTCCCGACTCAAGGTGATCAGTCAATCTACAGCAAAGGTTTTCAATTCAGACCATATGTTCATTTGGTTTCGTGTCTGAACCAGTCATCGATGACTGCAAGGTGAAAATGTGAACTGGTTAGATACAGGTTATCTACATTTAAAACTTTTGGTCCTTGCAGAGCAATTCATACCTTGTAGACCAGTACTGGCATTATCAGAATACATATACGATATGGGAGGAGTGGATCCCAAAGATCTGTTAGATACAGAGGTTTACGGTAATACCAAGAAAGTTCTGAAATAAAGGAACAGGAGTTTGTATTTACCTCATGCAGCTAGTGTAACTGTCAAAATAAGTAGTGTTAATAAGTGCTATGTAGAGCGCTTGCTGCATATGAGAACTGAATTTTGGGGTCTGACGTTTTAATACATTAAAGTGTATTTCTAACAGAGTAGTCTAATATAAAGCTTATGAAAGCCAAGGTTTCAGCAAACTAAGTGTCAAATGAAGTCAGACAATGTTCCAAATATGTAGGAAAAAAACAAAATGGGACTTAGTATACAACCCAAGATTGTAAGAATGAGTAAAATAAAAAAAAAATTTTTTTTAAAAACATGATCCATTTCTTTGCAGTCTTTAATTTGGGCCAGTACAGAAGAGAAGCAGTCAAGAGTTACAAAAGCTATGAATTCTTCCACCCGGATAATGAAGAGGCCATGAAAATCCGCAGGTATGGCTCAAGACACTGTATATGTTATATATTCATATATTCAAGGTAAACCAGGCTACATATGTCATGAATGTATGTATGGATTAGTATTGTGTGGTAACAGTGTAACTCTTTTGTGTGAAGGGCTTGCGTTTTAAAGGCCCTCAAGGACATTGGCAACTACTTCACAAAGGAGCAGGGACAAGTAGCAGTGAGTAAGGGGGAATACAAGACCGCTGTTCTTCAAAGCACAGCAAAATCTGTAGTATCCTATACCTTTATTTCCACTAACATTAACACTGCATGCCTTAGAACAGAAGAAATAGAATTACGAATTAAAATGGATCAAATCTTGCAAATCTAAAGTCTGCCGTATCAGTGTATGAAATAAACCCTTAAAAAACATTCTGATAATTAGAAAGGCAGCATACAGTGGCTCAACATGAAGACTACTGTAATTAAATAAAAGAAAGAATTACACGGCCATGGGAAAAAAATTAAGAAACCACTGTAAAATGATCAGTTCCTCTGGTTTTAGTCCTGAAGAATATGGAGGTTTTTATTTCATAAACTGCTGACAACATTTCCCTCAAATTCCACATAAAATGTTGTCCCCAAGGGCGTTTAACTGCAAAAAAAATGTCCTCTGGTCAAGATAACAAAAAAGACGCAGCGTTTGTAGACCTTGAATAATAACGCAGAACTCAAACTCATATTCAGTTTTAAACAAAACAGTGCTAATTTATGACGTTTGAAAAAAAGTGTGAAAAATAGTTCAAACGTAATTTTTCGGATAGGTCTAATCAACATATAAAATGAAAATGGTTCATTTCACATATTTGCAACAAACATAACGGAAGGATTAATTAATCCTGACATGCTTCCCACTGGCGTTTCTTTTCGCTCGAGTGAATTTATGCCGTATATAATATATCCTGGTGCAAAAGTCAGTTGGTTCAGATTGTGATCCTTCAGTCTCTTGATCACAATGGGGTTCGGGTCTGGAGAATGGGCTGGCCATGACAGGGTTTTAATCTTCACAGATTGACTGATCTGGCTTTGTTGTATGGAGCATTGTCCAACTGGAAAACCGAATCCTCCGAGTTAGGGAACGCTGTCAGAGCAGAATGAAGCAAGTTTTCTTCCAGGATAACCTTGTACACGGCTTTATCCACACACCCTTCACAAACAAAAATCGGCCCCATTCCAGCCTTGCTGAAGCACTCCCAGATCAACACCAATCTTTCACCAAATTTCACAGTAGGTGTGAGACCCTGTGGCTTGTAGGCCTCTCCAGGTCTCCCTCTAACCAATAGATGACCAGGCAATGGGAAATGATAAAAACTGGACTCATACTCTAGTTTTCTACGGTTCAATTCTTATAGTGTTCAGCAAACCTCACCTTGGCTCTTCTTTGCTTTTCATTGATAAAAGGCTTTTTTCTAGCTTTGCATGACTTCAACCCTGCTCTTGAGGAGCCTGTTTTGAACCATCCTTGCTGGGCACTTAACTGCCGCTGCCATCTACCATACTTTTTTTGTAGGTCACCTGATGTCCTAAATATCCTACAGCTGGTGAGTGACATTCAAAGTAGTTGATGATCATCCGGGTTAGTGGAGAGTCATTTTCACCCCTGCCAGAGTGTAACTTTGTTGTCCGCAACGTCTGTTGCTTGACCTCGTTCTTATTAACTGCAGGCTTTGAACATTTGTGGATGGACGCAAGCTTATGCTCACTGTATCCCCCTGCCTGTAAAGCAAGCAACTTTTTCTCACTGAGAACTTTTCTTTTTAACTCTTTTGGCATGGTGAATAACTATTTTGGTATTCCAGGTAAATGTAATGTCCTACTAGCACCGTTCTTGTCATCCAAACTGATCCTATGGCAAGCAGATAGTGATGAAAATGAGGTGTGCGTGTGTTGGAATTCCAGCCCAGACCCTGAAATGAGATACATACATATGGCCATACATAGAGATACTGATTTAAGAAAGAAATGTAAGTGTTGTCTTAATTTCTGTAGCTGGACATGCTAAAACAGTATAACTTACATTGGTATAATTGTTCTAGGAAATGTAAATAAAAAAAAAACAAGCTCTGCAGAACACATTTCTCCCCAAATTAAAATGACCTCGGAAGATTTCTGCACTTTTACCCTTAATGCAAAATGTTACCCTTATTGATCTATAAATATTCATGAAAATATCGTTTTCACCGAGCTTATTTCACAAGAACACAATCTTATCTCACACATACGGTACTGCTTCTTGTGTTATATTTTCGAGCATGCATTGAGAAAGTAATTGGTTCAAATGAGAAAAGAAAAAAAAAAAACCCACCGTGCAAGCAAAGTTTTATCCAAACACCATCCAACAGTAACATCAGATTTTATTTTGTGTGTGATGAAAACACACCCATTTCCTGATCTTCTGATGACTAAGGCCATTGCAAACTTTCAATCGTAAATTTTAGTCTGTTAATATTTGCACTTGCACTGCACTTTTGCATGTTGTTAAAAGCTGTGCTATAGAAACAAACCCATGATATACACTGATATTGTGCTCATTTTTTCCTCGTCATACCATCTTTAATCGGAATAAAATGGTCTGAAATCGGGATTTTGTTTCTATTGGTAATTGCCGACCGATTTTAATGGCACTGACTAATTTTGAATTTACCTTAGTGACAGTTTGAGCAAAATTAGGCATAATAAATCGATGAAGCTGAATTTCTAATTCATTTATTTTACACAGGTATTTGATGCCACTAACACCACAAAGGAGAGGAGATCAATCATCACCAGCTTTGCCAAGGAGAAGGGCTACAAGGCAGGTGCAGGGCTTCCCACACTTACATAGAACAGAATGAATTCTTCTCCAAATATTAAAAAAAAAATAAAAATTACAATTCTTCACCGGTTGTTCAGCAATTGTTTACTTTCAGGTGTTTTTCATCGAGTCCATTTGCGATGACCCAGAAATTATTGAGGCAAACATAATGGTAAGGAACGACGTAAGAATCTAAAGGAAGCATTTCAGTCTATGCTTTTCATTTAAATCTAATTTTAGTTGGCCATAACAGGAAGTGAAACTGAATAGCCCAGACTATGAGAACTGCAACAAAGATGAGGTGGTGGAGGATTTCCTGAAGCGCATTGAATGCTACAAGATGAATTATATTTCCCTCGATGATGAAAACGACAGGTTAAAAGCATCACAAACAATTTAAAAACGACAGAGAATACCAAATTTTCAAGTGTTTCAAGCAAGTCTGTCTCCCTCTGCCTGGTTTTGTGCATTAGGAATATGTCCTACATTAAGATCTTCAACGTGGGCACCAGATATCTGGTTAACAAGGTTCAGGACCATATCCAGAGCCGTATAGTGTACTACCTCATGAACATCCACGTCACACCACGCGCCATCTACCTCAGCAGGCATGGGGAGAGTGAACTGAACCTGCTGGGTCGGATCGGAGGAGACTCTGGCCTTTCTCCGCAAGGCAAAAGGGTAAGTCAAGGCCTGTCGTGCCTTTTGGGTATGAGTAATAATATTTGTGAAATGTACGTGATTCACTGACGTTCAATGATGGATGATTGTTCGGGATAAAATCACATATCTGTCAATAGCTCAACTATGAAAACGCTATTAGGGTTGAGCATAAGAATGTCTCTATTACTTTTTTCTGGCATGGATGATAATATCAGAAGAGCCAGTTTGACTTTTTCAGAAAAGGCTGATCTGCTGGGAATTTCACACTCAACAGTCTCTAAGCTTACACAGAGTGGTGAGAGAAACACCAACTGTCTGTCAATGATAAGTGTATGGGTAGCCAAACATTGGTCTAAAATAAGCCAACCACGTTTATGACTTTTACACTATCTGTATGTTCTGGTCTTCATCATGTCAATCATCATGCCTGAATGGTGGTCTCATCGACGAGTTGTACATATTCGGATTAGCTCTTTGCCATCGCTCAAGGGCCTGAAGGTTAATTCAGATGAAAGGGGTAAAGGAGGGTTGGCCATGAACTGTCACTCTTCTCCATAACCGGATGTGTACGTTGTTGTTCTTTTGAACGTGTCCTTTTTCCTTAAGAATTAAGTCCAGAAAGAACATGCTTTTTTTTTCTCTTGCTATCTCAGGATAACAAAAGATTACAGTTTATTTTTCTCATGTATTAAAATGCATTATTGGGCAGTGAATACAGTGTTGTGCATCAGGGAGTGTGTTCACACAAGGAAACTGTGATAGTTGTAGAGTTACAGCCTGCGAGGCCTTAAGGTTGTGGGTGTGATCCTGAGCCCTTAGGAAAGATTAAAGTATATCTATCTCTCCAGCTGGATTTTTTTTTTTAATTCTAGACCATTTCCAAATGTAGAATAGAATAGAATAGAATAGAATGCATTTTAGTGTCACTATATCTTTCGCATACAATGAGATTAATGTGCAGACATACATGTACAACACAACAAGGAAATAAAAAAATAGGGCAAAAAATTGCAAAATGTTGCAAAGAAATCTGAGCGAAAATTTCCAAGACACAATATATATACATATAAAGAGTAATATCTATGTTGGGCTATAGCACATTGTTAAGTACTAGAGAGAATAAAAAGTTATTGCACTGTTGGGATATTGCACTAGTAGTGGGTTGGAATCTAGAGTTAAGTCATGGTACAGTATACAGATGTTTTCTCAGTTGTTACCAGTACCATTTAGATATTACATATTGCACAGTTGATGAGTAGGAGGGAGTCCATGGGTTGAGGGGTTAGTCTGTGTAATCAGTGCATGTGTGAGTTTGGAATGGTTATGGCTTTTGGGGGAAAAAAACTGTTCTTAAGTCTGTTTGTCCTGGTTATGATACACCTGTAGCGTCTCCCTGAAGGCAACAGGTCAAACAGATCAGAGCCAGGGAGAATATAGGAATACATGAACACTGCAGTGCTCCTGAACTTGTGCTCAGGTTCATTGTTTGTGAATTTGATGGACCAGGATGTTCTGTAAGCTTTGACTGATGTGTATTTTATTGAACCCAAAGTGGAAAAAAACAGTGAAAATACAACACTATGACGCATGCTGAGGATCAAACCCATGACCCTTGAGCTGTAAGGCCATAAAACTCACTGAATCACTGAAGCAGCTACTATCAAGCAGCAGCTTGATATACATAGTATGTATTTAAAAAAAAACAAACCAATTTGTGTTTTCAAGAGTAAAACTTTTGTTATTTTGAGATGGCAAGAACAAAAAAATTGAAATGCTTTGGATGGCTTTTCTGGACCTCTATAAGTTACGCTGCTGATTAATTTTATGCAGTAGCCATAATATTTAAGGACCTATGCCTACAGCACGAATTCCAGAAAAGTTGGGACTTTTATTCACAACAGAACATAGATAACATAACAAATGTTTAAACTGAGGAATTTTACAATTTTATGCACAAAATGAGCTCATTTCAAATTTGATGCTTGCTACAGTACTCAAAATATTTGGGACAGGGGCATGTTTACCATGGTGTAGCATCTCCTCTTCTTTTCAAAACAGTTTGAAGACGTCTGGGCATCGA
>JAQLOM010000015.1:15578921-15590898 GCA_030068315.1 Chrysichthys thysi
GAGTTGTAGAAATAACAGAAAGCTCAAGAGAGCCATGATATTATGTTCTTTACAAGTGTATGTAAACTTTTGACCACGACTGTGTGTGTGTGTGTGTGTGTGTGTTTGTGTGTGTGTGTGTATGTATATATATATATATATATATATAAAATATACCTTAAGTTGAATTCTTTCCTTGCTTTCTTTGTTTAACATTGTCTTTGTTGTTGACTTTTAATTTCGCCAAGAGAGTTTACCTCAAGATGCAAACCTCTGCTAACATTCAAGTAGAAAGAGTCCCGATTGGACTTTGCTAGAAAGCCTGCCTAGCTCTGGAATAAGATTTTTTTTTAGACAGATGTAACCAAGATTAATTTGTACCAGACAGATGGGAAGATGACATTATGAAGGACAAAAAGAAGGGCTCATGGTCCTCCATCACCATGACGCATTCCTACATCATCTGTCAAACATGGTCGAGGCAGTGTTATGGCATGGGCATGTACACTCACCAGGAACTGGGTCACAGCTGAGAAACATTTATGGAGTATATAGAGCTAAACCAGACATGGGCAATACCTGGCCCGTTTAGTTTTTTTAATCTGGCCTGTCGAATTTGTCTCAATTTTATTATTAAATAACATTCGTTTTGCATTTTTTCTGCAATGCCTGTGTTTTCCCAGTAGATGGCACATTACCCTTTGTTGAGGTGTGAGTATTGCTCCACTCCACTTTTTTAATTTGCATTTTGAGCCCCATAGTAAACACTGGCAGACCAAAGAAAACAAAAGTGAACAGTGAATGCTGAGTGTTGAAGAGGGAGTAGACAGCAAAATATTTCTTCACTGAAATCCAATCAATGGCTGTATGTCTGATTTGCCAGGAAACTGTTGCGTTTTCAAAGAATACAATATCAGCCATCACTTTGCCACGAAACATGCTAATTATGCTAGTAAGCAGTCAACCCAAGAACGGGAGGCTAATGCTCAGAGGTTGATGCCTAATTTACAGGCTCAGCAAAAAAAAAGTTTTCACAGACAAACTGTGATTCAAGAGTCAAGTACCAAAGCAAGTTTATGCTGTCGTTGCAGTTAGCAAAAGCTAGCAAACCTCTCTCCGACGGCAGGTTTTTGAAAGAATGCATGATAGAGACAGCACGTCTCTTGTATCTGGAGAGCAAAGGCCATCAGTTTATCACGCAGGACAGGGACTCGCCGTGTGGAACTGACTGACGAAGACATAGCCACCAAGTTCAATCATAAGGCAGAGTGCTTTAACTTGTATTCACTAGCACTGGGCGAAAGTAACGACATAAAGGACACTGCTTGGCTTTTAATTTTTATCCAAGGGATTAACAACAGTTTTGAAATAACGGAGGAGTTTTTAGCCATGGAGCCACTGAGAGGAAGAACACAGGGAGAGGACTTGTAGGACCGGGTGTCTGCTCTCATCGAGAGATTGGCTCATTTTTGGAGTCCAACGAATTTCCTGAGCCGAGCGACAAGAACTGGCTGTCTGACTTTGCGTTTGCTGTAGACATATTTTCACACTTGAATGAGCTAAACGTCATGCTATGGGAAAAAGATCAGCATGTGCACGACACGTATACTAATGTCAGAGCCTTCAAATCCAAGCTGACTTTATTTTCCAGGCAAATTTCAAACAAGTTCTTCTCTCATTTTCCCACACTAGCCACACAGACAGAGGCCATCTGAAACGTGAAGAAATACAGCAAATCCCTGGACGACCTGCATGGAGAATTCCGCCGTCGGTTTTGAAAAAACTGACCAGGCACTTCAGCTGCTGGCCTGTCCCTGATCGATCTTCAGGCTGACTCCATCTTAAAGGAGAAGTTCACCTCTCTTGAACTGAAAGACTTGTATGCTTCACTTAACAAAGACACGTTTCCAAACCTCCGGAGGGTGGCACAGAAGATGCTGGCGTTGTTTGGCTCAACCTACGTATGTGAGCAGACGTTCAGCGTCATGAATATCAACAAAGCCCATCACAGATCCAAGATCCAAGATCCACAGATCAACACCTCAGATCCATCCTGAGAATTGCCACCACAAAGCTTTATTGTGACGCTTCACAATATAATTATATAGCTGGATAATGACCCAAAACATATCTCGAAATAGGACTGTGCAATATGGCAATATACGAGGGAGAATCAAAAAGTAAAGACAATTTTTTTTAAATTATACAATAACCCGGAGAGCAAAAGACACAGCATGAAGTGGAGATGTCCATCTTTTCTGGCAAAGAAGAAATACAAATGTCAGCCCGCTTCCAAGAAAATCATGTTAACATTTTTTTGGGGCATGAAGGTTCTTATTCTGGTGCATTCAAGCACATGGGCAAACAATGAACAGTGTGAATTCCTGTGCATTGCCGCGAAATGAACTTAAACCTGCAATCCGCAGCAAAAGAAGAGGAACGCTATCCAAAACAGTCTTGTTGCACCATGACAACGCACGTCCTCACACAGCAGCAGCGACTGTAGAGACAGAGCAACGGCTCGGCGTCCGACATCTTCCACGTCCTCCTTACAGCCCGGATCTGGTGCCGAGCTGCAGAAAAACGTCTTCTCTGAGGGAATCCAGGAGCTCGTCGAGCGATAAGGAAAATGTGTGGTCTTGCATGGAGAATATGTGGAAAAGTGATGTGCTCAATTTCTCACAATTATTTCTATGAAAGTTCAATGCATTTTCTGCCTTTATTTTGTGATTCCCCTTCGTATATTGTTTAATCATACAAAAGCATCGCCTGGTCCATATTGCGCTCTGCTATTTATCTTGTTGTGTCACAAATCACGCTCTTCATAGACCTATTTTTGTCATTTGGACATTGTGTTTATCAAGTGCTACTAGACACATCAAATGAAGTGCTGTTAGGTGCTAGGCTTAGGGTTTGGCCCGGGCCACACCAATTATGTTGCTGCTTGTGTGTGTTGGCTACGTCACTGAACTGCTATGGCTTGCATGCATGTGTTTCTCACACTGCTGCTGTGGCACTAGTGCCAGCCTTTTCTTTCTACATTGAGTTTCCCTTTGATAATGGCCATCAATTACAGAATGTTCGGTTTCAGTAGATTATAATTTTAATTTATATTTAGTTTAGACAGACAAAGGTTATGAAGCGGACGCTCAATTTCTTTTTTTTTATTACACATATTCAGACTAAGACAAATCTCACTCGTTAAAAAATAGGCACCAAGCTCAAAACAGAAGATGACCTACCGCTACAGCATGTTCTCACACAGACTATGGGGCTGCTCTAACATTTTAACATGAACACCAACATGAAAATCAACCGGTTCTGTGACCATCACGCAACCATGATGCACCTAGAGTGGCCGCATTTGCACAGGACCTGGCAACCGCATGTTGAATTCTTCATTTCAAGTCCACTGTTGTGGTGTACAGAGGCAAAATTACAAAACATTTGGTACTGTCCAAATACTTATTCACCTGACTATGACACACACACACACACACACACACACACACACACACACACACACACACACACACACACACACACACACAAACACACACACACAGATGAAACCTTACACTTATACTTTGTTTAAAATGGACTCAACTGGGATTTTAGTGCATGTTAGGAGCTGGAAAGGTCCACACCTCAGATGGTCCCAAGACAATCAAAGCACAGACATTCCACAAAAACAAAAAGCCATCACTGAAAAGAATGGTATGAACACCATTTAAATAAAAAAGCAAGCATGTTGGGGGATTCTCCTGGGTGGCGTTCTCCTGTCTGATAAAACCAAAATAGAACCTTTTGTCCCTGGTCCCAAGCACTGTCTTTGGCAGAAACCCAGCTCTTCTCATCATCCCTAGAACATCATCCCCACAGTGAAGCATGAGGGTGGCAGCATCGTGTTGTGAAAATATTTTCCATCACACTGAACTGAGAACCTGCTCATGGTTGTACCCAAGAATGACGGGGACAAATACAGGCAGATTTCCAAGAAGAAACCCTGTTGCAATCTGCAACAGATCTGAGACTGAGATATTAGTTAATATTCCAACACTTTGCATGGCTTCATTTGAGGGTTCAACACCAAGAACCTGTGTGTATTCCTAGAATGATCCACTTAAAGCCCTGACTCTACCTGATTCTTATCTGCAAAGTTACATAAGCCAGTTTGCTACCAGGTATAGTATAGTGCAGAGGTCACTAACAGGCGGCCCGCGGTCCGGATGCGCACCGCGAAGTCGCCCCATACGGACCCGGACCTACAGCCAAAACAGAAGGTTATACAGTACTAGGCTACTTAAATATATATCACACTAATTAGTTCAATATTATGATCTTCCGGACCTTTGCTTCAAGAAATTTTCTCTAACTGGACCTCTTTAAATTTTAGTTGAATACCACTGGTATAGTGCTTGATCCTGTCCAGTAAATGATATACACCTTTGCATTTAATTTCTCACAAAGTACCAGTTTATGTACCATGCATATCTCAAAAAAGGAAAAAGTGAAGAAAACAAGTAACCTAATATTTGAAGAGATAACGTTTTCATAGGTTTTCCCCCCCCTCTATTAAGTATTTCCAGCAAAATGATGTGTTCATCCATGGGACTAAATTCTCCAACTATGGAATACTTCCAAAAATACCCCCTAGATGGAGCCAAAAAAGTGTTTGGTTGTGTTTAAAAACTTAAAAGGCCTAGTTAGTCAAACTTTCTGCTAGGGAAACCTGAAATCAGTTTTGTCGTATACCCAAATATACAACTGACCATTTGAAATGGCACTTGCATGTTCATATTTTAAATGTATGGTAGCTGGGAAAACAATGACATCAATTGCATCTGCCATCTGTCAGACTTAGACATGCTTCTACTTCAGTTACACCCTGAATGTCACCCAGAGTGCCCTGAGTGTCGTCCAACAGGCCATGCAACTTCAGCTGCCTGCTGAGTGCCATAGCCGTGTAAGATTCCTTCTCTCTATTACACGCTCTGTCTTAGACACAAAAACAAAATCACACCCACTGCATGCTTCCTGTGCAGGGGTGGCTTTAGGACCCAGTTAGACAGAGTGTCAGTTGGACAGAGTGAGAAATAGAGTGTGATAGAGAGAGAGAGAGAGAGAGCAGAAAAAGTCTCACGAGAGAGTCAAAGTGAGAGAAGAGAACAAGTCAGCAATAGACAGGCAGAGATGAGAACAGTGGTGATATTTTTATTCTGACCACAGAAACCTGTTGACAAGCTTCCGTGACGACAGCCAATCTACTGCTTCTGCACTTGGGTTCCTCAAAACTTGGGCAACTATTCAGCTGAAGAAAGCGATGACAGACAGTTTGAGTGAAAAGATAGGAAAGAGAGAGTGAAACAAGGGTACAGTGGCGAGGGAGAAAAGTTGAGCGAGGGAGAGAGAGACAGACAGAAAGCGAGAGAGAGAGAGAGAGAGAGAGAGAGAGTGTGTGAGAGAGAGAGAGTATACAAGCCATTGGGGCCTTCAAAGCCATGTGACATGACAGCGAGCACTGCTGGGGGACGCGCCGCACCATGGAACACCAAGCTCAGCTCCTGAGAAGATTCCTGGACCAGTTTGCCTGCAAAGAGGCCACATCAGCTTATGAAGACAGTGCTTATGCTGTGGAGTTCTTGGTGAGTTCATTTCGGTGCCTAATAATACGGTCGATTGTAAAGTGGCTTCTGGTGTCGAAGTGTCATACAGCTGGGGCTTCCTTAAAAAAAGACATGTTATATACAATCGAGTCTGTGATTTGTCGTAAAATTGTCTGAAGCAGTGACTTTGTTTGTCTCGCAGTCAAGTCAAGAAGATTTCTAATCTTAACCCGCGGTTCAGATCTGATTAGTGGAGATACGTCCAGTTGACTTCCTACAGCTAGACATCTGAAATTCAAAATCGTGTGTGTGTGTGTGTGTGTGTGTGTGTGTTTAGGCAAGCAGACACTTGTGATAGTGCTATGTCCGTCTCATATAACTGGCCAAAAGGGAAAAATATTCATAATTCAGTTAAACTAGCCAGCTGGTGACTAACTGTGTGGCTAAACACTCTTATTATATACTTCCTCTTCTGGGAGTGAGAACTTGTCCAAAAAGGGAACTTGTCATCTCTTTCCACCATTATAATCAAATCTGTGATATGTTAACCAGTATACAGTCTGGTCTGGTTCTTCTCTGAATAGCAAAACATCCAAACTCAACCTATTGTGTTTTTTTTATACACCACAGCAATATGATTTCTCAAATCCGATTTTGCTGTTTATTTGTTTATTTATTTGCATGTTGCCATGGGAGAATCTTCACGCTAGAGATGTTTTGCTTTTTGTTTTTTTTATTCAGTGAAAAAGAAAGGCTGATGACGGAACAGTTATTTATAACTATTATAGCGTAAGTGCTAAAGGAACTACATTTTCTTACGTAATATACCAGCGTAGAAATACGTACATTATACAGACTACAGGAAACTATTTTTAGGCTACATACATAAGCGTATTTTGTATTTCATACTGATACGCGTACATCCCTTTTTTTTTTTTGGTTTGTTTTAGTTCTGCAATGGACGTCCCAATGTGCACGAACCATTTATCACAATGAAGCGGTACGGTTTATGACAAAAGACCCAGCATACAGACAGGGGACAATTGAAAGGAAAAAACGGTATCTCTCGTACGATGTTGGGGGGAAGTTGCATGGTTTGTGTGTGCTTGTTTACTGAGAAGTTCTTTTGATTGATCACCTTGACCTCTATTCAGATTGGTGTGGTCTCTTCCAGGAAGTCCCCACCCCGCCCAACCACAGTGCTTGAGAGCTCTCTGAACGGTTTAATGAAGATGAAAAATGATGTAAATTATATGCTAGGACCAGATCTCAGCTCAACCAAACATGGCTCACCATCAGCATAATCAAAACCGTCAAAATCATCATTTGGAAGAAATTAATAGTATCAATCCCAAGGCACATTAAAGCTTTTCTAGTGTAAGAAATACAGTTCCCCCCCCCCTTTAATTTTTCACCTATATTACTATTATTTTCTATTAGATGAAGCTCAAGCCAACATGCACTTCGATGCGCTTTCGGTATTCTCCTTTTGAAATCAGTTATTCTTAGCACCCTGTTTTTTTTTTTTTTACATCATCACTTGTTCTATACTGCTTATAAAGAAAGGCAGTAAAATGATTTTGAAGACGTGCATCTTGTACCCGAGATGGCACGTAGTATCACAAACAAAAAAAGGACACTCAGTTCCTGCAACGGACTGATCACAGACAAATTACTCAGCACATTCGTGTCATTTTACTTCCTAAGATAGAAATCTGGACCTTTGAGAGGATGGAGCATGCATGATCTGCAGAAACGAGTATTCTAGCAGACAACAAAGAGTGTCTTTGGTCTCTTGTTTCTCAGCTTAGGCCATCCTTCTAAGTAGCATTTTTTTTTTTCAAAGACAGCCGTTGTTAGCCCTCTCCCAATGACTCCACTTTTCTCTCAGTTACCATTCAATCACCCACACGGTCCAATCTGGGAAAATCTGGGGGGTAAAAACAGCCCTGATGTTTTCTAAGAAGAACTAAAAAGAATGATATACTTCTGTTTCTTTTAAGGAAGCATTTAGGACTGAATTAGTAGTGGCTAGTGTGGTCAGTGATCTCCTGCTTGTTTCAGACATGTTCATGTTTTGGTATTGTTAGACTTCATTTCAGCGTTTACATTATTAACTGCTGGAAGAATCCCCGGATCTGTGAGAGCCAGAGCAAGCTCGTCTAAAATACATTCTGTTCCAACATTAACCGCGATATCTTACTGGACAAAACCGTATGAGTTTTGTCTGTTTTAGATAGTATCAGATTCACTGTTATGAGTTTGTTTATGTAAATGGAGATTCCTCAGAGCCTAAAAAGGTGTAACGTAATGCCTTTATGCCCTGACCCTTAAATATGTATATTGGGGTCCACTAGTGAAAATGCCCCTCTTTTAAATTCTTTTCTAATTTAATGACATTTTTCATTACAAATTATATTATCAGCAAAAAAATACGTAAAATGTAGAATCTTAGAAATACACCCAGGTTAATAAATATTTGGAAACTGGTAAAGTTAATGTTATGTTAACTGTCTATCACAGCATAACTGAAGTTAAAATTAAATAATAAGTGCAGTAATAATTCCAACTTTAACGTGAGGGTATGTTCCTCCGAATCAGGTTAATGACGTAGGAATTGCAGCACTTTTCATATATGCCCAACCCCCTCTGGGGTTTTTTAAGGGACTAAAAGTAATTATAGTAATTATTTTACCTACACAAGTATGCAGATTAAAGATCTGGAGTTCATTTTAAGGGTGGCGATTTCATTTGGAATGAAAGAGAGAGATAGCAGAAACTAAAAAGGAAGAACACCAAAATGCCCAAGAGACCCCCAAAAAAAAACTTTGTGGATGACGAAAGCATTCTTTTCCTAATAAAGACACACAAAAAAAAACCCTTCTCAACAGTTGGCCAGATAAAGAATAGCCTCCACGACTTAGGCATGTCGATATCAAGTCAACAATCAAGAGAAGATTTCGCTGGATCCTTGTAAATTTCTGGAATAACATCAGATCAAAAAATGAGAGAAAGATCAACTTGTACCAAAATGATGGGAAGAGAAAAATATAGCGAAGGGAAGGACGTACTCATGGTCTGAAGCATACCACCTCTTTGTATGGGTTTGTATGTTTAGTTCCCTTGTATTTATTGATGATACGACTATTGACAAAAGCAGAAGTATGAATTCTGAAGTGTACTCGGATATACTTCAAATGCTCCAAACCCCACTGGACAGAGCTTCACAGATCAGATGGACCCAAAGCACAGTTTGAAAGCAACCCAAGACCTTTTTAAGGTAAAGAAGTACAACACTGTGCAATGGCCAAGGCAATCACCTGACCCTAATCCAATTGTGCGTGCATTTCACTTGCTGAAGACAAAACATCCCAAGGACATTCAGGAACTGAGGACAGCTGCAAGGCCTGTCAGAACCTCACCAGAGAAGTAATCTAATGACTGATGATGTCTGTGGGCTCCAAACGTAAGACAAAATGGATTTCCAACACAAAATCACGAAGGAAAATGAAATTTTTGATTGTTAGTTTGTCCATTTACTTTTGGTTCTTTATGAAGGGGCGTACGCACCTATAAAAATGCTGTAATTCCTACACCTTTCACTCAGTTTGGAAATAAATAACCTTAAATTAAAGCTAAAATTCGGCATTTTATTATTTAATTTTAGCTCCAATATACCGTGGTAGACAGCTAACAGATCTTTGTTAATGTCCAAATGTTTATGGACTTAACTGGATTTACATGAATTCCAGAATTTGGTAAGTCCCTGTCCCTGTGCACACTTGGGCTGGCACGGACACGTTTGTATAACACCTGACTAAAATCTGTTCTTTTGTACTAAAATCTCTGTTTTGCATTTTTTAAAATTCCAGTTCATTCCCCATTTTAAATAAAAAAGGACGCCACTGCTCTGTAAATATAATGTTGGCTAACATTTCTAAACTGACTGTCGTGAATTATCTGAGCAGTTTCTGAGCATAAACTCTAAATCGATCGGTATGAGAGCTACTTGGAGACATCTTGGAGATCTTCGGCAGCTGTTCTGACTCCAGACAGCCTCGATGATGTTTTAATCTGAAAAGTCGTCAGTTACTCAACATGTTACTTTAACAGCCGAAAACATTAGCGATATAAAAGATATCATGATATAAAAGATTTAGGGTGTTTGAGACTTTTGCACATTACCGCTCATGTTCGTAGGCATTCTGCCCAAACTTGACATCGGATAAGCAGCGACATCTCAGAGTGATCTCAGCCCACCATCTCCTCATCTCAACTGTGCCCTTAAATGTCTGCCATGCTTCTGTTACTTTGCGACTAAAAATCACAAAGCACTTCCTCTTGAATTAAAACTGCTTTGTTGGCAGTGTTGGCTCAGTGGTTTACGATTCTGCGCTAGCTATGCTTTTCTAACCTGGAATGTTCTCTGGCTTATGCCTATGTCACTTTGGGTGAAAACATTCGGGAGATAAATGAACGTGACATTTAAATGCAGAAAGCCAGTCAAGGATGAGTAGATCCACCTAGTTTGAGCTAAGAGGATATCCTTTGGCCTGGATCTCTATCTGCATTTTGCATTTTTTGCTAAAGATAGACGATGTATTGGAGCATCCTGAACACATTCTAGGACCAGCATTGTATGTTATCTGGTAAACAGAATTATGAGCAAAATTTGGCACATGCGTGGGCAACTGCCTCCTGATGAGACAGTACGTTTCTGAAGAGAGCGTAAATGCTGTCTACCTCGAACACTGCTGTCTGATTGGCAAAAAAAGGAATATGCTCCATGGGGTACAAATTCTGCCAAACTGGATCTGTCACATGGACATCTCACTTAACCTGTTTTAATGAAACCCTGAGTTATTCTGCACTGACAACATGCAGGGCTATAACTTTTGCTGCCTTGGACATATTTCTGTAGTAAGACAAGTGAAACTAAAAAAGAAAAAAGTAAAACATTTTGAATGCAAATCTGAGCTGATAAGTAAGAACTGCATTTTTGAACCAGACAGATGCACTTTAAATGCAGTAGTTTTATACGCGCTTAATGGTGGGCGTTTAGCCAGTAAGTGAACTTTGTTTCGCTAGTGAAGACTCACAGGAGGAGTACTTCATTTAATGCACCGCTTTAGAAGTCAGCTGTGGTTGGAAAGTTATCTAATTATGAGGGTCTTTCTCTTGTGGGAAAAACAAACTAAGGGGAAACCGTTGCTATTAGACATGCAAAGCACGCACCATCTCACACACATGACTATCAAACCTCAACTGTGAAAGACTGGTGGTGCAGATTGTACAACAGACATTTAAAAAGTGGAAAAACCTATGAAAACAACGTGATCTTATGTTTAATAATTAGGGTTTTTTTTTCTTTTTAAGAAAATTCTCACCACTTCACGATTTAGTGATTTGTTGTTAGTTTACTATTATGACCATTTACATCATCCATTTGACAGATGTGTCTTTTAAGTTAAAGCAATTTATAGCAGCAGCAGGATGAAAACTTAAGCATTGAGTTTTTGACTGGGAAGGGGGGGGGGGGTAGATAAGCGCATAGTTAAGCTAAGTAAAGTATAACTATGAAAAGTTAAACATTACTGAGCTCAGTCAATTTAACTTAGTTAAGCATAACAACTAAACTAAGTAAAACATGGCTATTGTTAAGCAAAACATAACTAACATGACTATGCCAAATAAACGTAAAGAAATTACACCAAACACAAGTAAGCTCAGTAAAACATGCATTTTGTTTGTTATTGTGTATATCACCAGGCGAGGTTAACGCTACTATACTAAGTAAACATAAATACTTTACATAAGACAAAACTAATAAAGGTAAGTAAAACATGAATATTGATTAAGCTACATAAAACATGGGTATGTAAAGCATACATGGTGTAAATAAGCTGAATACAATGTAACTAAGGGAGTAAAACCTAATTAAGCTACAAAAATCATATCTAAGGCATAAACGTATTACAATAAGACATAATAAAAAGCTTAGAAAACATAATTAACCTAAGAAAAAATACAATTAAGTTAACAAACCCATGGATGATGATGTTGATCAATGTACCTAAGCTTTGTAAAACATAACTAAGCCGAGTAAAAGTATAATAAGCTAAGTAAAATATAATACGGGTAAAGTAAGTAAAAAATATGCATGTTGTTTTTGAGCAATGTAAGTAGGGTAACAAAGTAAAATATAACTAAGTTAGGTGACAGCATAAGCAAGTAATGTAAAACTTTATTTAGCTATGTAAAACATAACTAAGCCAAGTAAAACATAAGTCAGCTACATAAAACATAATTAATTATGCTAAGCTATGTTAACAAAGTAAAGCAAAACTTTATTTAGCTATGTAAAACATAATTAATTAAAACATAACTAAGCT
>JAQLOM010000015.1:15590998-15605649 GCA_030068315.1 Chrysichthys thysi
GCTAAGCTATGTTAAAGTAAAGCAAAACTTTATTTAGCTATGTAAAACATAATTAATTAAAACATAACTTAGCTAAGCTATGTTAACAAAGTAAAGCAAAACTTTATTTAGCTATGTAAAACATAATTAATTAAAACATAACTTAGCTAAGCTATGTTATCAAAGTAAAGTAAAACTTTATTTAGCTATGTAAAACATAATTAATTAAAACAACTATGCTAAGCTATGTTAACAAAGTAAAGTAAAACTTTATTTAGCTATGTAAAACATAACTCAGCTAAGTAAAACATAATTAAGCTACATAATAATTAATTAAAACATACCTAAGCTAAGTCATGTTAACAAAGTAAAGGAAAACATAACTAAGGTCAGTAAATCATGCATATTGATTTTGATTGTAATGTAATTACAAAAGTGAATTATAACTGAGCGATGTAAAACATAACCCGAGCATGTAAAACATCACACAAGTCAAATAACACATAATTAAGCTAAGTAAAACATGAATAAGCTATGCATACTAAGCTATGTACGTACACTACTAAGCTATGCGAAGCATTATTAAGTTAAGTAAAGCATGACTACGCTAAATACAACGTGCATTGATTTTGTTTTTCCTCCATAAGAAACTGAAGAGGCAGTCCACGAAGTACCGCACAGAGAAGACCTACTCTACCAAGGCCGCTGAGAAGCAGGAGAACGTGAAGAAGAACAGATACAAGGACATTGTTCCATGTGAGTGAAATATTCTGTCTTGTTACTGTTGCTGAGGTAGATGCTCAATCTGAGTCACTGTCACCCTGCACGTGAGAACGCTACCACTGCCTACACTCCTGACCATGCTGAAGGGAGCTCAGTGATTTTGTTTTTTCCACAGTCGATCACAGCAGAGTGAAACTCTCACTGAACACCTCCAAAAATGACACGGACTACATCAATGCCAATTTCATCCGGGTACGTGAGCTGTACTGCACTTGCCATTCAAGTACTCTTTTTTCTTTTAAGATAACACAACAAAGAGCACAAAGTAACTAATGTCAGATTAAAGACATTGTGAGACAGCAAGTGGAACAGAGTTTGCTTCGTTTTGCAATCGTGGTATATTTCTGTGGAAAACAGGTTGACGTGTTTGCATGAGAGTATTTATTAAATTAAAAATCAGGTTTGGATCAGGACCAAAGCTATGTCTTTGGTAGGAAATTACGTAAAAAATTGAGAAATACCAGATCAACATATTACATCACATTACCGTCATTTGGTAGACGCCCTTATCCAGAGCGACTTGCATTTATCTCATTTATACAACTGAGCATTGTGAGGTTAAGGGCCTTGCTCAAGGGCCCATCAGTGGCAGCTTGGCGGTGTTTGGATCTGAACTCCCACCCTTCCCATCAATACTCCAACGTCTTAATCCCTGAGCCACCCCCTGCCCCATATGCATCTGAAAACATTTCTTGTTAAAGTTGATTTGTGACTACGGCTACTGTTAAGCGTCGTATACATGAAATTAATTTGAACTGGTTTGAGTTTAATTGAGTTAATACTGATGACTATCAGTGACAAAATGACCAGGGAGTTGAACTAACCATCTAGAAAGGCCAGTGTTCAATTTTAAGCTTGCTTTACGTTATAAAGACAAAGGAACGGATGGAATGGAATGCAGAACAAGACTCAATATGTGTGAAACCTTTTTATCTTTATCAGGTATGAATCATTTATCTGCTTTGCATATTGTAGGGAGTTTGGGGGCCAATGGAGTATATTGCCACTCAAGGCCCTCTGCCAAATACAGTCCTGGACTTCTGGAGGATGCTTTGGGAATACAACATGCAGGTGAGCACTTTTATGAGTTATTTATTCAAATTTACACGGGACCCCCAATTGTCGGAAGGAAAAAGTGATAGTATTCACGTCAAATATCATCAGCGTCATATTTAAAACCTGATCTCTCTCTCTCTCTCTCCTACCCCAGGTCATCGTGATGGCTTGCAGGGAATTTGAAATGGGAAGGGTAAGCTTCGCTGGTGCATACTGCGCTCCAGTTAACCTTCATTACTTATTAAAGTACAATAAACAGATACCATGGTTTCACATTAAAGGTTAACATGTATGAAGTCTGAAAAGGAGTCTTATCTTTCAGAAAAAGTGTGAGCGCTACTGGCCTGAAACTATGGCGGATGTGTTCGTGTGTGAGCCATTTAAGGTCTACTGTGTAAGTGGCACTTCCTGTCTCACTCACACCACATTTCCTGTCCTGGGGTTTTGAAATGCAGTGGAAGTCATGGTCCTTATGCAGACCTTACGGCTGAACCGTACGAATGCCAATTGCAAAAGCCCCTCAAATAAAAAAAAACAAAAAAAACCAAACCCTGCCAACTGAAACCTACAACACTGGTTGTAATGATTTTGAGGTTCCTAGAATTAAAGTTTTTGTAAAAGTGCCCCTATAACGTGTAGCTAAGGAATCGAAGCTTCGGCGAAAAGATAAAGAAAAGGGAACTTCTACGTTTTGTGTACAAGGAAATGCAGCTGCAGGCTTAAATGCATCATTCATGGTAAAGTGCTCAGAGGTGAAAACTTTAAGACGTGCTAAAATGGTCTGTCTTATCTTGTGCAGGAATCAGAAGAGAACAAGGGAGACTATTTGATAAGGATCCTGAAGGTGACTTATAATAATGTAAGTAGCTAGATCATAAAGATGTATCACATGATCAAGCACGGGGGGGGGGGGGGTTGTGCTCTTGTTGTTTGTTGTTTTGCTCTTTTTTGCACTCGGTGCTCTAGAGAACAAGACGAGCATAAACATGTACAACCCTGTTTCTCCCGTAGTCATCTCGCACAATGAAGCAGCTGCACTATATGAACTGGCCTGATCACGGTGTACCAGACTCCATCCCCCCTATTCTGGAGATTCTGCAGGATATGCGCATGTTGCAGGAGCAGGACAGTGCGCCCATATGCATCCACTGCAGGTAAACTGTAGCCGCATGTCGGTGATAAGTAGAATAGAAAAAAGAAAAAAAAAAACATCCTCTTTGAGGTTACACAAGAAGCAGACCCTGAATCTGCCCTTTTATGGTTTTTGTGCGCTGTAGTCATACAGGAAATGCGTGCAGGTGGTTGGCCAATTAAGCATACGGGTCTGTCAGTAACGCCAGAGTTCTCAGTGGTTACAGAAAAAGTCTAAGCCTAACTCGGGTTGCAGCACTTTGAAACGTTTTACAACAATCAACCGAACAGGGCAAGATTTTTGTCCCATGATGTTTAAGTGATTTCAGTAATATAAAGCCAGACGTGTTCACGTGACATCTGGTGTGCATGGTCTTGGCCTGATTAAGCTACTCAAGTGAACTGAAAAACAAAACGAAGCACAAACCGAAAATATAAGCTGTTTCTCGTATGATTTGTGTAATTTCCAACCCTAGTTTCTTGGTTAGCCTGAAAAGCCATGAGAGTGTTACTGAAAAGTGAGTTTAAATGAATAACTAACTAAATCAGGGCTTTGTGACACATGCGTAACATTGCGTTGGTACTTTATGAACATTGCTGCAGACGTTATGTAGGACTTATGTGATTTTGTTTAAAAAAAAACAAAAAACAAAAAAAAAAACCATTTTTTTCAGTCAAATTTGTTGTTGTTGCGTCTTTAAAGAGACAAGACAGAAGATGCCTCAGTATAATTACCATTAAAGGTCAACTTTTTTTTTTTTTTTACACAATTTCACTTAAGTCATTATGCCACCTAAAAGATTTGAATGTTTTGGCAATGATAATCAAGTTTGCATTTATACCACTGTCTTGGCAACAAAAAACCACTCTTACAGTTTTACTTCATACAGCTTACAGTTGCTTTAAAACCAAGTGAAGTGTCAGAACGTGGCGTACTTAAGAGGTCTTGTTTGTGCCATGCAAGAAATCTACAGTATTTCCCACGCTGTGGTTGAAATGTTGTTTACAGTGGTTTGATGAGATGCATGAAGACATGCCTCCTGAGTGTTGCTCTGTGCCTGCTGGGGAAAACTACACTTTCGAGTAATAATTGCTGACAATTTCACTCTATTGCTGACTGATGAGCGAGGTGCAGCGTGTCTTAATGTACACTGTGTTGACAAATGTTCATGGGCCGTCCCCAAACTATTGGAATTGTATTTGTCCTTGTATGATATAGCATTACAATATCCCTATTGAACTATGGGGCCCAAACATGTTCCTCTGCACAAAGTGAGGTCCGTTGCACGTATGGTTTGCCAAGGTTGGAGTGAAAGCCCGCCTTACAGCCTATACAAAGCCCTGACCTCAACCCCACTGAACATCTTGGGCTCCAGAATCTAAAAAGAACGGAGTGTTCAAAAGGCACATATGGGTCTGAGGGTCAGGTGTCCACAAATGTACATAGTGTAGGCTATATAATGTATAGGTCACTAAGTTGTTTTATTTTGACTTTGTTCCTCTTCTAATTTGGCATTTATGGGGATTTGCAGTGCTGGCTGCGGGAGGACAGGGGCACTGTGCGTCATTGACTATACCTGGAACCTTCTGAAAAAACAAGTAAGAGCACACAGTTTCACACCAATTAGGTTATTAACGTACAGCAAAGATGGAGGGGAGCAAACATTCATTTTGTACCTACGGACCTACATAATAATCTACAGTAATCTTCTAGATTTTTTTTTTACCTGTCAGTTTCTACTGATTTTAGATGATACCAGAGGACTTCAGCATATATGACCTGGTTCAGAACATGAGAACACAAAGGCCTTCCATAGTGCAGACTAAGGTAAAAGCATATTTTGTTCTTCCCAAAACCAAACCAAAACAAAATAAAAAACAAACAAACTGGTACATGGCCACATGATAGTACAGTGGGTAGCATTGGTGCCTCACAGCTCCACGGTCCCCAGTTTAATCCTGAGCTTGGGTTGCTTTCTGGGCACAACTTTGTGTTCTCCCAGGGTCCATGGGGATTGTCCCTGTGTTCACAGGATTACTAATGCATCCACTACAACCCTGGTGAATGAAGAAATGAACCTGAACATGGCAGGTCAAGAATACAGAGTCATACGAGTTCCTTAGATGTTTTTGTTTGTTTTGTCCATAGGAGCAGTATGAACTGGTGTATAGAGTGATTAAATTCCTGTTTGAGAAGCATCTGCAGATGATTGAGTCAAACCCAAAGAAAAGTGAGGTGAGATCAAAAATTCACCGAGTTGTTTCGAGGTGAATCAAATATAATCCCAATTAATTAAACAGATTAAATGGTGAAAAAAAATGAATGAATGAATAAATAAATGACCATTCTTGAATTTTGAAATTTTAGCTATAGTACGTTAGAAAATGTATGCATACTTTTTAAAAACACCAAGACTTACTACCTGGCAATCACCCTCATTACCTTGACAACTGATGTGGGTTCTCGATCCAAATCACATACACTTCATGGCCAAAAGTTCCTGCATACCTGACCATCACACCCTTATATACCTTTTGAACATCCCATTCCAGATTTAGTTCCAGTTCATGCCCAAGGTGTTCACTCAGGTTGAGGTCAGGCCACTTGAATTCGTTCACTCCAACTTTGGCAAATCATGTTTTCATGGACCTCACTTTGTGCACAGGGATATTGTCATGCTGGAATATGTTTAGGCCCCGTAGTTCAAATGAAGGAAAATTTTAATGCTACATATAAAGACATTCTAGAAATACAGTAAGTATTTGCTCTCACATTTGTGGCAACTTTATGGGTGTGATGGTCAGGTGTCTGCAAACCTTTGGCCATAATGTTGTAACTTTTAGATATTTCTAAAAGGCAGTGAGTAAAATAGCCAACTTGTAGCTTGTAATTCCGTATTGTATTCTTTGCACTGGCTTCCAGTTGAATACAGAATTCATTTTAAACTGTTACTGTTTGTTTTTAATGCTTTACATGGCCGTGCTCCAGCTTATCTGAGTGAAAGTTTAATATTTCACCAACCAAACAGAGCCCTGCGTTCTGCTGAACAACATCTGTTAGAGGTTCTGAGGTCAAGGTCATGGGGGGATCGCTCCTTTGCGGTGGCTGGTCCGAAACTGTGGAATGCGTTGCCCCGAGAGCTTCGTAGCCTCACTGATGTAGCGGTGTTCAGATCAAAACTTAAGACGCACCTATTTCAAATTGCATTCGACACGTAAAGGCATTATGCGGCCTTTTATTATTATTTGTGACTTTTTATTATTATTGCGATCTTTTATTACTAGCACAACCTTTTATTATTATTAGTAGTAGTATTATTATTATTTTTTTTTAATTATTATTATTTTACTTAACCGGATTTATATTGAGTTTTATGTTAAAGTTTTTTACATATTTAATTATGGTTTATTTATTTATTTATTTATTTATTTATTTATTTATTTATTTATTTTTAATGAGTAGCTTTGGTTTGTATTTTGTGTAAAGCACTTTGGTCAGCTACGGTTGTGTAAAATGTGCTATACAAATAAAGCTTGATTGATTGATTGTAATATGCAACGTGTAGCCTATAACATAATAATACACTATTTATTTTGGTTTGGGTTATGGCCCATAGCTGTGTTTCTTTTTACATAATTTCATTCTCCTTCGAATACCTATACATAATATGAAATCATAATGATATGAATTACTTTAACAGAATTTCCAGAAACTTCAGCAATTCAAATTGTTACATAATTGCCTAATTATGAGCATTTGTCCTTTAACATAAATCAGGATCTAGCTGCACCTTCACCCATCCCAGCAGAAAGTGACAGTGAGTTTTCAGACTTCGATGAGTCAGAGGAAGAGGAAGAGGAAGAGCCCGTAGAAGAGAATAGACTGCATCCGCATTATGACCCCAGGTATTGTAAACTCCCATCTTGTTCAAATCAGAGAAATAGAAATGCTGGTTCCATTGAGAACATATCGATTTGGTCAATCCCACTGTCTTTACAGGTGTCCCGAAAAGAAGGTCCATACAGAATTTTCCAACCATCTCACACCAAGTGCTATCTCTCAGCCATTGCCACCTCATTCGCGACCTCCCAATTCACCAGGCCTCAAATCCACAACAGCAGATTTTCTCAATGATATGAAGAACTGGGCCAAGTCTAAAATTTCCACAAAGGCTACTGGCACACCAAGTCAACTGCAGAAGACAGATCTTGGATGTCAACAGTCCCATATACCTAAACCTTTTCTGCTTCAGGAAACAGAACTTGGACACCCGAAATTCCAAAAATTTGAACCTCCTCTTCTAGAGCCAGCAGTTCTTGAATACCGAAAATCCCAGATACTCGAAGCTTCTCCACTTCAGCCAACGGTTCTTGGATACCGAAAGTCCCAAATACTTGAACCTCCTCCACAGCAGCCGACAGATCTTGGATACCGAAAGTCCCAAATACTTGAACCTCCTCCACAGCAGCCGACAGATCCTGGATACCAAAAGCCCCAAATAATCGAACCTTCTCCAGTGCAGCCAACAGATCTCAGATACCAAAAGGCCCAGATACCTAAACCTCCTCGACTTCATAAAACAGATCCTGGATGCAGAAAGTCCCAAATAGTTGAACCACCTCCCCTTCAGGAATTTGACCTTGGATACCAGAAATCACAGATACTTGAACCTCATCTGCTTCAGTTAACAGATAATGGATACCAAAAGACTCAGATACTTGAATCTCCACCAAGTCAGCCAACAGATCTTGGACACATAAAGTCCCAGATGCCTAAACCTCCTCGACCTCAGAAATCAGACTCAGGATGCCATAATCCACAAATATCTGAAACTCTTACAACAAACCAAACCCAACAAACTGATGCACTGGATCCATTCAGACCAACAGCAGTACAGGAGTCCAGCCCACCTCAGACATATCAGAAAGAAATACACAAAGATGGTGCTCTTTCCCAGGCGCCCTCCATTTGTCTTACAGTAGAGGATCCATATTTTGGCCCACATTCAGAGCCTATGTTCACTGGATCTGAGTGTACAGAAGCAGTACCCCGCACCCCCTGTTTCACTGGCCCTGATTTGGTTCTTAAAACTCAGACTATTGAACTGCCAGTGCAGGACAGCAGTACAGGTGAGAATACCAATGTGCCAGGGGTTTCCATGGCTCACAAGGATTTTTCAGTGGTCAATGGTCTTTAATTTATATAAAAGATGTTGAATTTTATTTCATACTTGTCTTATTATACAAGATCTCAGACGTTTAACAGATGTGCATGCATAAAATGGAAAGATAAGTGTCTAGAAATCTAACAATGCTACCCTGGTATTTGTGGCCAGATGTGACTACACTGATGTCTGATGAGGACAGTCCTCCTCTTCTACCAAAGAGAACCCCTGAATCCTTCATTATGGCTGATGAAGGTTGGCTGCAGTGTTGTATTTTCTTTGACATTTTTTGTCTCATAGGACCAACATTAAGAAATAATTCTGCCAAGATCGAAATCTTGTACGGTATGATAGAGTTCTAAAAACTCAATGCCAAGAGGAAAATATTTACTTATAAAACATTTGCCTGGCCAGTCCACTTTGGCTATTTCATTTTCTTGAAAATCAAATCAGTGACTCATCATTTCTGAGTGATATCTAAATTCAATACTTTCAACCCTTATTATCGATTTCTGATTTAAAGAATTACAACTAACTCATCTAGTGTGCCTTGTAAATATAAGCAAGATGGCAACCCCAGGCTTTTAGCACCCAAATTTACAGTTCTAAGTATTCTAAGTAAAAATGTACTTATTTTTATTCTCTTTTTAATTTGTGACTCCAGAATCTCTACATATTCCACAAATTCTTACTCCCACTCTTCTTCAGTGCACAACTGATTCATCTCTGTTGAATGGTACAGTATATGTTTATGACTTTATAAAAATGAATTTCAATGTCTCAGGTAATATTTTGTTTGGCATAAACCTCCTCCCATGCTGCATGATCTTTCTCCATAAAGCCCTTTTAAAGTTCTCATCAGTTAGTTGGTTAAATTTCACTCCTTGTACAATACGTAGATTTAAAAGACAACTCCACCCTGGAACCCTTCAAATGTGTTTATAGTGTAGTATTTCTGAAGTATTTAGGGATTCTGGTGCAAATTTGTTGGTTGGTGTTTGCGTGACCAGAGTGTGAGTGTGCCAGAGTAAATAGTTGAGAGGGCTGCACTGATTAAAAGAATAAAGCGCTGCTGCATCACTCTTTAAGAGATGAAGAAAGGCCACCACTATCAGCAGGCAGTAGAAAAGCATTGTGGAAAAAGTAGAACACCCTTAACTGAAGTGAAAATTGACCACTGCAGTGGACCCTTGGCTCGCGAACACATTGGATGGAGAACAAATCATTGTACGAACTAAATTCCTGAGCAGATTTTGTACCGACCGATGAGCAAATCCTTGACTGACGTACAGGAAGCCAACCCTTCACGGCACAAACCTTAAGTTCCGGGCAAGCACTCGTGGTGTGAACGTGTTTAATGCATTTTTTTGTTGTGTTTGTCTGCATTTTTGCATTATAAGCCTTAATTATCGGTCCCAAGAAAGTGGAAATGGTAGTGAGAGTAAGAAGCCTAAGCGTATAACAGTTGAAATAAAGAAATAATTGCAAAACATGAGAACCGCTACCATATCCCTCCGCCAGCAACTACGCATCCACCGCAAAGGGAACGCACATTAAAATCATCTGTTTATTTCATTTAGTTTTATTTTTCTATAATTAAGGTTATTTTAATTTTATCCAATGTTTTCTTGCCACACATAAACCCAAAATGCACTTTAAAAACAGGTTTTTGAGGACTGAAACACATGAATTGTATTTACATTCGTTTCAACGGGAAAAACTGATTCGGGTCGCGAACAAATCGGTTCACGAACAGAGTCTCGGAACGAATCAGGTTCGTGAGCCGAGGGTCCACTGTATGTCACTGAAAGAAAGTTTGTACAAAAAATGTCCAAAGGACAGTCATGGGAGACTTTTATTTAAACAAAAAGATCTTGGAAGCTACTGAAAATCACTTTAATTCTAAAGATCAATACGCATGCCATTCAGGGTGAGTTTTTGATTTACATTTCTGTGTACATTTTTTGTGCTTAAAACCTGCAGTGTGTTTTTTAGTCACAGATATGGGCGATAAGGGTGATATTGCTGAAAAGGATGACACAGGCAATATGGGCAATATGGACATCGACCAGAACTTGATATTGGTCATCCCAACTGGGGCAGGAGGTAAGAGGCCTAAAAACTGCTATCACCAGGACTGAGTTAAGACTTTACCTTGAGGATCTGGTTAAATTATTAAGAGTGCTGTTTCTTAACAGGAGAAAGCCCTCCTTCTCCTGCACCGCCTTTGCCAGAAAGAACTCCAGAATCTTTTATAATGGCTGATGATGAAGGTAGGCTGAGGATGACTGTCTGTACGCTTAGGCAGTCATTATACAGTATATTAGTAGCCAATCAGGTGGCTGCAGTACAATGCATAAAATCGTCCAGATTGAGGTCAAAACTGGGTTTTGACTTTTTTTTCCAGTTTCCACAATGCCCAGGTTTGGTGAACATGTGCTATTTGTAACCTCAGATTCCTGTTCATGGCCTACATGGGGAGATGCTTTTCTGCTCAATATAAAGATATAAAGAGTGTTTATTTGAGTTATGGTAACAGTCCTGTCAGCTCAAACCATTCTGGCCTCTGATCTCCTATTCTGTTTCGGCTCATGGAATTGCTACTGACTGGATTTTTAATTTTTGTTCTTCTTGTTTTTTCTTTTCTGCACAATTTTGTGTACATTCTAGAGACTGTTTTGCATGAAAATCCCAGGTGATCAACAGGAGATCTCAGTCATTAGGATCACATTTTTACCCCCATTTTGATAACGCTCTCAATCTGTATCTGCATAATTGTATGCATTGTGCAGCTGGGTCATAACTGACTGATTGGATAACTGTTTCTAATAAAGTGGCTGGGGAATGTAGATATGAACATGCCCATGCATTCAGACCTAAAATGGAAACCAATATCAATAGCAACCACAGAATGGTGAAATACAAGCATATACTTAATGCACCTGATGGACTGTTTGCTTCTTAACAGATTTATTACGGAACACAGTACAAGAAAAGCCCCAGAAAACTGTGCTCAGGGTTGGGAAATCCTCAGAATGGTCTGGGAATTCAAACTTAGATGTGCCGGAATTTAAGAGGTCCTTTTCCAGGAGCAAGGTCAGTGGGATTTACATCTGCTTGAACTTGGGATCTAGGGAGACGTTTGCTGTTTCTTTGTTAAGCTTTCATGAACAATATAGTCCTACTTTGAGTGTGTATGTTTGCATATTTATGTTTGCCAGTTGACAAATTATAGGAAAACACAGCAGCACTATTACACTGTGGATGGCATTGAACGTAGTTTGGGGTCACTCGTCCCCTTAGAAGAACGCATCGCTGCAAATCAATACAAAGGTCTTCTGATTTCAGACTCGTGTATTAGACGGCACTCTTCTCCACCATGATCAAAACAACAACTGAGGGAATATCGGTTAGAAAAACGGTGTCCATCGCTCCAGTAAACCTCCAGCACCTGGCTGGAGAATATGTACCAAGGTGCACTGAAGCTGTTCTGGTGGCTTGTGGTTTCCCAACAGCTCACCATTTTGACGCAATGTGTATGTCATTGTGAGGTGCTAATTCTCGTTAAGGCCATGTGGTTCGTTTTACACGTGTAGGTCATTCTTGGCAAGTTAGTCTTCTTTACCATGGAAGACTGTATTCATTCACTTCCGATTTCTTTTCTTGCACTTTCCGTAGTCTACAAATACCTTGTCTCTCAGTCAGTTGGTAGTCTTGTGTTCTTCGTATCGGAGTCCGTTCCAGATTAATGCTTAGATGTAAATGTATGTCTCAGACAATCGACTCAAATTTATATATATATTTATATGTATATACACATTCTCCCCTGCAGAGTTTAAAGGCTAGGCTGTCACTTAATGGTGAGTCCATTAAATGCATATCATATTACATTAAGTTTGCTTTGGTTTGCATCAAGAATTCCAAGGATCCTAACCAAAGCTGTGATCTCGTTTCCCTCCAGTTCCAATTAACATCCAGCCATTTGCTCCACTTCACATACCCTCAGAAGGTAACAAACTAATCCAGATGTATGTCCATGCTCCAGATGTTTATGTCTAATCCCTCTGAATAAACAGGTTTACCTTAAAGGGTAGATTGGTAGGGGGAAAGATGGTATGGTCCCTTGTCTTCCTCATGCTGTCTCACAGAGTTTTAATCTCACTACTTTCCTTTGTTGCTCACTAAGCATGGAAATATGTATTCAAATACGTCTTTGTGACAAGCTCTATTGATAAAAGACAACTGCCACACAAATAAAACGGAATCGTCTCTTAATAACCGATGTATCCATGTTTCATTTTTGTCTCCAGAACCTCCAAAGAGTCTAACTCCCCCTATCCCTGAACGCACAGCTGATTCTTTTGTGATGGATGGTACAGTGTGGTTTTTTTTATTTATCTACCATCAGCACAATTCACGTTTGGAAGATATTTCACACATGCATTGTTTGGGTTTCTTCTTCAATTTCTTGTCTTTCTTTGCACTTTCAGTTTCACAGACACCAGCTCCTCTTACTCCTCCACTCCCTAGAAGAACCCCAGAATCTTTCGTCGTTGTCACAGAAGAAGGTATGATGAGCAATTCCACCATTGGGGTGCCATTTAGGTCTTGGAACTTTAACCATTTTTCAACATTGAATGGAAGGAAGCATGCATCGAGCCATTAACAAAGACATTAACCCATGTCAGACGTTTCTTTCTTTTTTTTTTTTTTTTTTTTACAAAGTAAATTTTTCTGACAATGACTGCATTTGGCTCTTAAATGAGAAACATGGTTTAGTTTTTAGTGTAGAATTAGCAAGTGCACGCAAAAAGTAAACATTCTCTTACTTTTTTTAACATGAATAATTAAAAAAAAAAAGCTAAACAGGGCTGTGCTTTCAACGTGACCTCATTAAAAGATGTGATTTGAAAATAAAGAAAAAAGGTACAAGAAAAGATTCTTCTTCCTCGCACGACCTTCAAGCAGTTCGAATCACGCAACTTCCCGTTGAACAAATATTTCCTAGGGATGAATTTGTTCAGACAACAGGGTTGGGTAAATGTCATTTAATTATCATGTCATGATAAATGTCATGATAATTTACATTATTTATAACCTTTAATGAATGGCTCAAGGAAAATACTGTTTTCTAAGTGCTGAGGGTGGATTTCATTAACGGATTTTTATCTATAACTATTGATGGATACCTTACCTTGGTTTAAAATATACATAACTTTACTAACGTGTTGACGTGAAGAAACTGAAAAACAAAACAAAACAGTATAATATGACCACACAGTTGCCAAACAGATCTGAGACACAGCTAAGCGGAAGCAAACATGGCTGGCATCCAATTCTGATGAACTTGCGGATTTTAAAACCTTCCGCAGAATCCCAATGAATTGAATCTTCCCTTTATTACAGCGCCGGGTAACAGCGCCCCCTGTCAGCCTGATACAGTCCAGCAAAGGCAAAGACTGGGCACTTCGTCTGAGTGGTCAGGAAACTCCCAGCCCAAGACACTCCTAGAAGTGATGACTAGAAGCAAGGTGAATAACATGTCTAACAGGGGTTTTACCATTAGATTCATTTGTGAGTAGAAAATAGCAGATACGGTGATGCTGCAGCTAAAGAAATGTTCCCCTTTAACACTATGTATTTCCTAAAAGTTGCTAATGATGGGGACAAGAATTGAAATGATACAAATATAATATACTATGCATATTTTGTATATATGATATATGATATATTTACATCGAAAAGCAAGATAACATTGTCAAATGAGTCTCATTTTGAATGCTCCCCCTCTGCTGTTTATGATCTTAACCATAAAGCCTTGATACTTCTCTTTGGGGAACTAAACATGACGTTATAACCATGCACTACTGGCACAACTGGCTCATGGAATGTCTGACTACGTAGCCACGAATATTACTTGAATAAATCAAGCTTGTTCTAAATGTGCTGAATGATTCAGTGAATGATTCACACGCGTCTGTTGCTTGATGTTTTCTGAGCGTATACATGTGTGTGCTTCTGTTTTCCGACAGAGCGTTAAAGTGAAAAGTTCAAAACCAGGTAGGCATTTCCATTGAGTCACAGTTTCCGCTAATGTTAACTTAGTCAAACAGCAGCAAACAGCATGTGCCCCATGACTGAAGATGAGAATTAATGTATTTAAATAACTGTGTAGAATCTTTAAGCTTTATTCTTTATCCATTAAGTTGCAAAGAAAATATTATTTGTAAATATTAATGATGGAACAAATGCCAAATGGCCAAAAAAAAAGTCAAGATTCCAGATTCAATGTTTAGCCAATATAAGACATGATATTGAGTCATATCTTAATTTGCCTAGCTTGATTTCATAGTATGGTCTGGTTTCATGTCCATTACATATTACCTACTTGGTATACAGTTGTGGTCAAAAGTTTACATACACTTGTAAAGAACATAATATCATGGCTCTCTTGAGCTTTCTGTTATTTCTACAACTCTGATTTTTCTCTGATAGAGTGATTGGAACAGATACTTCTTTGTCACAAAAAACATTCAT
>JAQLOM010000015.1:15616002-15623502 GCA_030068315.1 Chrysichthys thysi
ACCCAGCAGATGTGATGACTTTTTTCTGTTAACCCATAATAAAGTCATAAAAGAACCAAACTTCATGAATGTTTTTTCTGACAAAGAAGTATCTGTTCCAATCACTCTATCAGAGAAAAGTCACAGTTGTAGAAGTAACAGAAAGCTCAAGAGAGCCATGATATTATGTTCTTTACAAGTGTATGAAAACTTTTGACCACAACTGTAGATACAGTGGAGGAAAAAATTATTTGACCCTTCGCTGATTTTGTACATTTGCCCGCTGACAAAGAAATCTATAAGTCCATCATTTTAATGGTAGGTTTATTTTAACAGCGTTTTATACAGGTGACTAGTTGAGACAGGTGTCTTTATTGTGGGAGACAAGATGAAATTAGGAGTATCTAACCGACCTGTGGGAGCCAGAACTCTTTATGGTTGCTAGGAGATCAAATACTTCTTTCGCTCAATGAAATGCAAATCAGTCTCTATATTGTATATAATGTGATTTTCTGGATTTTCTTTTTGATATTCTATCTCTCACTGTTAAAATGAACCGACCATTAAAATTATGGACTTCATTTCTTACAAAATCAGCGAGGGGTCAAATAATTATTTCCTCCAGTGTATATATGTTGTTACTACAGAAAACAATAATAATGCGCACATTAGTATAAACCTGGAGCTGTGGTCAGAAATTTAAACATACTCACCAATGACAATCAGGAATTCGATTGAGAATTGAGAATCCAGAGAGAAAGAGCTGTTAAGGATTAACTTGTTCATAGGGTTGGGGTGATTGAGGCTTCCTGAGACTTACCTTAACATTAGAAAAGGAGATTGTGCATTGTTTGCCTCTTTATTAGGACCTGAATCATTAAAGCATGTGTTATGTTCCCTTCTGCAGTGTGTTTATCTGTGGCTCCTCAGCCCGATCCAGAGGGTGGGGCTACAGCAGAACCTGGTAACTGATACGAGGCTCAATTCTCAATCTAAAAGCCATTTTATTTTCACCCTGGCTCTTAATACTTTTCTTGTTTTTCCTGCAGTATCATCTAGAGCAGAGGACCAGCCATTAATGGACAGAAGACCTCATGCAGTGGAGCAGCCTGAGAAGACATCACTACCCAAAAAGTGCAGAAACAAGGTTCTTCTGTTATTGCCTCTCTTTGTCAATGTGGTCATTAGCGTATAAAAAGCTGGAGGTCAGCAAAACCATGATTAGGTGACTATGGTACAGGATGTTTCTAAAGCGTAACATTCTGTGTTCCTTACAGAGTTTGAAGTTGTGGAAAGGAAAACAGAAACGTGAGTATTGCGGGAATAAATCACTGACTTTCTAATCTACCAAGAACATTTTAGACTTCAATGTGTATTTCTTGGAGCATCGTTATCTAACTCTCGGTAATGTTTTGTATATCAACTAAGAAAAAAAGAAATCATTCTTGTTTGCAGTGAAAGAGGCTCCTGGATCTGCTTCTGCTCCTTCAAACCACAGTGCTGCCGCAGGATTCGTATTCAGTAAGAACTTTTCCTTCATGATTGTGTACTGTCAAAATCAATGGACTGTCAAAATGCACTTCGTAGACTGCTGGGATCTTTCTGATGTAATGATCTTTAGCGTTAATAACCCAGAATTTTGAAGGTCGGCCTGTGGCATATTCAAGAACTTGCATTAAAGGTATTTTTTGCCAGAAGGTTTGATTTACTGTGACTTTCAAAGATTATCATCCTAGGATATATTTGAGCAGAGAGTTGAGGACTTCAAATGAGCCAAATGAATATCTGATCCAAAAATGGTCCAAACACAACCAACACAAGAGCAACGTTTCATTTTTTTTTATCTAAAGGTTGCCTAAGATCTTCATTATTCTACCACTTCCTTGTCTGACTCACAGTCGCAACATTTTGAGAAGGTCAGCCCAGACATCTCTACCCCCAGCCACAGATTTCAGCTCCTCCTGGGGATTCCCAGATATTCCCAAGCTAAATACGTGATACAGTCTCTCCAGTGGGTCCTGGGTCTGGCTTGAGATCTCCATCTAGTGGGATGTACCTGGTACTGCTCTACTGCTCTAGATGAATCCGAACAGTGCATCCCAGTAAGGTCCACTGGATTGCCAAGCTCCTCACCTTGTTATGGAAAGTAAACCCAGGAACCCTTTGAGAAACCTTGATGACGATCCACAGCTTGTGCAGAACAAGAAGTACCATAACAAACACCACTAATGATTTATATAACATACAGCGTATGCAGCACGTTACCTTTGCAGCGGATACGTAGTTGCTGGCGTAGGTGGACGGTGGCGGAGGGATATGGTGGCAGGCTTCTTACTCTCACTACCATTTCCACTTTTCACTTTCTTGGGACCCAAAATGAAGGCTTGTAGTGGAGAAATGCAGAAAAACACAATGAAAAAATGTTGAGTTTTAAGCACAGAAAAAAAATCAAAAGTTTGAACAATCTTTAATTATGCTAAAACTTATTGCAAACAACCAAGAAAACTAACCTTGCATGAGTCGACTTCTGGCGTTAAGGAAGTGAGGAGGTTACTGTACAGCCAATGAACGCACGTCTGACCGAGACCGATTAAAGGGACGAAGCAGAAGGGGGAAATGGCCGGGGCTGTGTTTGTTCTGCACCCGATTATGTGGTCGTGACCAGAAGCAAAATTTTGTCAGATTCTGTGGTCAGGAATCGATTTGTTCGTGTTCGGAGGCGTTCGCGACCACAGGCTCCACTGTATTTTTAAAAATAACACATCTGATTAATGAATACATGTAAAAATACAAAGTCTGGCAACCTTCCCTCTGTTTCCACAGGTTTTGGAACGCGTTTTGGGAAACCCAAAGGACCAAGGAATCAGCCAGAAACGTGGGTATAAAACAGCCCGAGCAGGAAGAGGATCCCTCACAGCAGTCAACGTTGTGTGGTGATGGAGGAACTGCCTGCCGACATTATGGTCCCATTTGATGAAAAAAATAAGTGATATACAAGAAGACAAACAAGAGGAGGAGATTGCTTGTGATTCCTGGAGCTCAGTGACTACAAGTCAAAATTAAATTGGCTTTTTAAGTCAGGTACTTGCTGAAAAAGAAAAAAAAAAGAAGAAAAGTCTTGATTTCACTTTATTTACTGTATAGTGGCTTTTGGGGTGAAATCCCACATAGCGTTGCATCTAAGATGATCGTCAGCCTGGGAAATACCCTTCACATGCTGAAATGTTGACATTTCCTACTATATATATATATATAGGACTGAAAGGAAATTTTAGATTTAAAGATTCTCTGCGTCTCAGTAGTTGCCACGAGATGAGCATTTCATGGAAATGAAATAGATTTTGAGAATCTTAACTTAGGGCCCATGTTACTCGCACATTATAATGCTTGCCAAGCAAAGCACTATATTGTGATCCCTAGGCTTATTATTATTATTATTATTATTATTCCAGGAACAATAACTTAAGAACTGCTTAATATAGAAATTTTGTTCAAACTTTGTTGCATAGGACTTGTAAATAGCATGACGGGTCTTACTTTTCATTTTGACATTCAAAACCACATCCCTTTATTTTTTCAAAATTCCTTCCATTTTTTCCCTGTAGAGTTTGAAAGGGAAATTTTTCCAACTGCTCCCATGTAGACAGTTTATGAAAGAATTCCTCTAAACTTACTAGTCATGTTCTGGGCAATACTTCAAAGTACTCCACCTCTTTCCATACCTCTATCACTCATGATTTTTTTCATCCCTTCCTTTTCCACGCTTTGGCTTCAGGTCATTTGTCGAGGCCAAGCTGCTCCAAGAGAATAAAATCTAGGACCACTAGAATTGGTAAATGTTAATTTACTGTACCTTACATGAATACGGCATCGTGTTTTCTGTGCTCCTTGCTTTCTTTTTCATCCCCCCATCATCCAATTAGAACCAGTTGGTCTATTTCTTTCTATATCTAACTTCCTTCATTCATGTACCTCTTTTTCTCTCTCACCATCCATCTATCTACTTTTTTTTTTTTTTTTGCTTTGCTTTGCAAGCACTAGTATTTCCAGCAGGAAATGTAAATGTACTTCATCTGTGCACTGCATTTTTTTTTCTTGCAGTTGCATAAAATGTTTTTTTTTTCTCCCCTCTCATTCTTTTTATATCTGTATGGTACTGCTCTGTCCAAAAAAGTTGATGAGTGATTTTAGTTTCAGGATCCACCAAAGAACTGCTGTGTTGCTTTGTAACGTACACTGCTTTTGTCAGTCATTTGCACTATAACTTTATAACTTTTCAGTATATTTATATACGACAGGGTTGATGCAGTATGGACCGTCTCACTGACCACTAGCTCGTAGAGCAAAAGCAGACAAGACAAACTCCCAGCTGTTCTCTGTATAAGCATATACTTGACTGGTATTTCATTTTATTCATGGTGTGTGTAAATACTGTGTGCAGAGTTCTCTTTACCAACATGTGAGGCGAAATGGTCCGAATAGTTTAAACAAATAATTTAAAGCAGCGGGAGTGCGAGTGATAAATTAATATATTAATTACAATGTACAAATATAGGTTTGTCTTTTCTTTAAAAAGTATTTTATTGTTTTAAGAGTCTTATGATGAGATGTGCCTGGAATTTTATTTTATTTTTTGTCATTTTTAAAAATCACTGTTAATCTATATGAACGTATATAGCTCATCAGTGTGCTTTTATACAGGCATATCCTCACATCCTCAGTATATTGTCGTCCTCGATAATGGCTAAGTATTGTATGAGTCTTCTTTGGTCAGTACAATTTTTTTGTATCTTTTTAAAAAAAAATTTTTTTTTTACATGATCAAGACTAGCGATACCTTGAAACCATGTTTTTCTCGGTTTTACTCAGTACTGAATCAAAAACCAGCAACTATACTTAGCATTAAGCATTTAATTTAGCTCGGTTTATTTTGGTTGCTGTTGTATGCTGCTAGTAAAGAAACTGCTCTTGTTACTTGTAAAGATGAGAGCACATAACAGAGCAAGAGAGCATGGTCAATAAAAAAAAAACGAGTGAGTGTAACAGCAAGCATTCTGCTTCATTTTTTTTAATCAAGCACAGTTTGCAGTCTGGGTTGCCTTAATTGCCATTGCTGCTTCATAGCATGGCATCACACAGCCAAGTAAAATGTGCAGTGTAGGCATCACTATACCTTTAATCAAGACAGTCGTACTTCTGAAATGAATTTAAACAAATCGACGAGAGGTTTCTGAGCATACTTTGGTCTAGATTACATTTGTGCAATAATAATGAACAATCTGTAGTCAATAAACAGAACTACTTGATGCAATGATGACTAAAATGTTATAATCTCTCAAAGGCACAATGTTTTTCAGTGAAGAGTTTAACCGTGCTCTGGTACCATGGGGTCAGTGTGACCCCAGCCCTCACTGGACCATGTTTTTTGGGAAACTATCACGATTAGTGACCTTACCTGCCACGTATTTTCTCATAAGGCCTTCCTAAGTATGTGACACACATTAGATAGTTTAAAAGTCTTTCTGCTTATTTTTTATTTAGGTTTATTTTCACTTCGCCATAGTACCTTTAATGTGACAGGTACTATGGGGTCAATTTGTCCCCAAGCGAAAATAAACCTAAATTAAAAACAAGCAGAAATACGGGTATGTGTGGTCACAGAAGCCAAAAACTGTTAGGAGAACCCCAATGCGAAATATCGTCAGACAGAAACCAGGGCCGAAAGGGAATGGGTGTCAAGCAGACACCCTTGAAAGCATTCGATTTATTTTTCGATGATGCCATGATGACAGAGATTGTGACCTGGACCAACCAAAAAATTGAAAATTTGAAAACCGGGTACACAAGCAATGCTGGATTTTTGTACAAAAAAAAAAAAAATCCCCCCCCAGAGGCACCCTCACCAGCCGCAAGCACCACACAGCGTCATCCAGGGCAACGCAAGAGATGCTACATTTGTCCCAGATCAAATGACAAGAAAACCAAATTCGTTGTGCAACCAATGCAAACAAACATTTTTGCCTACAGCGGGGTGACATAAGCGGAAACTCGCACATGAAGCGTTGTGCAATATTACTTGGACTTTATAAACACATACCATGTTATTTCAAGGAAAACAAAATATTATAATAAAGTGGTGTTATTCTGGTCACATGGCATGTTTTTCACCTTGGAGTCAAACTGACTCCATGGTACCAGAGCAGGGTGAATTATTATTATTATTATTATTTTTTTTTAAACAATGGAAAGTGTTTTATCCCAAGCCATGATCCATAGCACAAACAACTGTACCTGGATTACAGCAAAACTGTGTTGCTATCTATCTATCCATCCATCCATCCATCCATCCATCCATCCATCCAAATTTTGCTGGGTTTCCAGCAGTCAGAGGGCTAAACCCTCCACTGATCTTTAGAACGTAGGTCTAACAAAAAAAGAAAGAAAAAGAAAAGACGTCGGTGCACTCATAAAATGATTTATTTAAAAAAATACAGAAAAAGGTCTATGCATTCCATTGTATGTCTTTATACACATGATTAAGAATATACACAGAACAGTTCTATTAAAACGTCGCTGATTATTTACATTACGTCCTTTAACGAATACATGGAAAACTGAGACCTTCTATTAAAGAAAAAAATTAACAGCAATTAGTGATGCTAAATGTAATTCACACAATGCATGCCTTGATTCCGTAGCAGATTTTCCTATAGTGCAAAGAATTAATTAAAAAAAAAAAGAAAAGAAAAAAAGAAAAAAGTTAATAATCTTGATCAACAATGGAAAAAAAAACACAAAAAAAAACAATAGCTGCCAGTAGTCGTCAGTAACACGTTATGTGTACATGTGATGCAATTAATATGCAGGGAAAAGGGTTTATTGAAAAAGGCAGGCTGCTAAAATTGCCAAGTCTGAATCTGATTATAATCCAGAAAACGCACCATGAAAAGTGAGCATTAAACTCGGCTCACTGCCTGAATTCATGCGGGACCGAAAGTCCTGAATAAACAGCCAACGCTTCCATGTCTCACCTGCAACCTTTTTTGTGATGTACAAAATGACCTTCATTGTTTTTAGATTAACCAACTTGCTCTTGGCACTGATATACTAAAGTCTAGCTAAACCACAAGTAGATTATTATTATTATTATTGCAAGACTTGACTCTGTGCAGTCCTACTGTGTTCGACACCTCCGAGTAAGAACACACACCGAGTGTTAGACGTGTAAAAAGGCACTCATTTGGTCCTAGGAGGCGATTACTGCATCAGAGAAAGTCGTGTTTAACGTCATCACGGTGTTCAAAAAGCACATTATTGAGCAGTCTTTAAAATTCGCACTGCCCCTACCCTCCATTGAGTTCAGGACTGAGAAATATTCTTCTTCGCGTATTGCATATGAAACTTGCTAGCGTTTGTAAGCGCATGGATTTGCCTTTTCTTTTTTTTTTTTTTTAAATGCCAACCATGAGTCAGATGTAGTTACACATTTTTTTTTGTTTTTTTTTTTTTTTTTTTTTGAAA
>JAQLOM010000015.1:15633459-15644324 GCA_030068315.1 Chrysichthys thysi
TACTTTTGTCAGATTAAAGTTATTTCTGTGACCATTGTGAGTTTTTCTTTCACTGACTGAAGGGTACCAACAATTTTGTCCATGTGTGTATTAGGAGCTTTGAGATAGCTAGTTAAGGGTCATTGTGCAAGCAGATGCTTAGCAACTTAATGACGTACACCTGCGTATATTCATCTATTGTCCATTAAATTACAATTCTGATCTTTTTTCGTTTAATTGACCATTTTTAAATGCATTTGTAATCAAGACAAGACCTGAAAACATCCAGGTCGACAATGCTTGGGTCCAACAAACAGGTTTTTTCCCCATTCCCCTTTTTAAATACGAAGCAAACACCTATCCAAACTCACCACTCTCCAAACTGCACGGCTTTAAGGACCCCCACAGCGGCCGTGCTCTGCCAGTCAAAACTCTGGCCCACGTGATCAGCGTGCGCTCTCGTCCGGTCCTCAAACAGAACCTCGCGTGGCTCACTCGTCCTCGGCAGGTAGTGCAGGTTCTTGATCTCGTTCATGGACCTGTAGCAGAACGCAGGCTGCTTACAAACTTTTTTTTTTTTTTGGTTCATGCTGATCACTATATGAGTCTTGTTCCCAACTTACTTTGTACAAAATTAAACTTTAACCGCTGAGCTACAACTGCCTTGCTTTTAAAGTTTAACCCTGCTGTAACACACAAGACGGCTTGAAAACAAGAGAAACTGGATCAAGCGCATGAGAGCAAAGTAAACAGCAGAGTAAACACGGAACCGTCAGCAACCTGACAGGAGTTACGTAGTCCATGAACGGATGAATTCAGAGCCAGACTAAGTTATAATAAACATATACAGAGGGGCCCAAAAAATGTATACACACTTTAACAGTGGTTATCTATGCCCATGTTTTAAAATCCAAATTGAATTATGGCATCAGTGTGTATTATGTAGTCTCTAAAGATGTCAGGAGTCACGCTATTGTTGAAGCCGCCATGTTACCATCAAGACAGCGAAACAAAGATGGCAGACATGCGCTTGACTTCCAAGCACTTTTAAAGTGGCTCTGGAAATTTGAGAATGTGTGTGAAGTACAACAACAATGGTGACGCGAGTTTGGACCAGAACCACAAAGACGCCTGACAATCACATGCATCCGTGATAAACTTAAAACAGATGGCACCATAATGCGATGTGCACAAACGAAGATCTGGATGCTAACGGTGACCACTTTGAGCACCTACCGTGACTGCAGAAGTGAAACATGACCTGCAGCTACCCTCTGTCGTCTATAAACGTCTAATAACACAGCTTTTATGCAGATATTTCTCATGTTGAAGTTGGTATACGTTTTTGGGCCACTCTGTATAATTACTAGATCAGCATTCACAAGCTCACGGCGCACCAGGGATCTGTGAAGCCTAGCCAGGGTGGCCATGATTTTTTTTTCTGTAGTCACAGGTGTGAAAATCACAAACCAGCAAACTATTAAGCCAAAAGTTTGTGGACACCTCATCATTGCACCCATAGTCGGGTCTTCCCTGATCTGTACAAGCCCAAACCTAATCCGGGATGATAACCCAACTGGGCACAAAGTAATGTCCAACAGGACATGGTTTGCTGATGTTACTATGGAAGAACTTGAGAGACCCACAAACCCCATCCCCGACCCTCAACCCCATTGAACATATTTGGGATGAACAGGTCTTTTTGTCCAGCATCAGTGCCTGACCTCACCAATGCTCTTGTGGCTGAATGGACGCACAGCTCCTTATTAACGCCCATGTTTTAAAATGATCCGTTCCGCAAGCTTCTGGTCGTGATGATCAGGTGTCCAAATACTTCTGGTCATATAGTGTGTTTATTACAGAGTTCTCAGCCTGTTTGACAGCACACGTGAAATGAATGGACTTAATCTCAATATAACATGGACCTACTGCGTTCAGTCAGCAGAAAATTCACGAATGATTTAAAAAAAAAAAAAAAAAAAAGAAAAGAAAAAAAGAAAATCAATAGCGCTTATAAACAGCCTTAATATTATTGCACACACTTAAACAATGATAGAAATCTGTCCTGAGGGGGGTCTGTGGAATTTATTTTACCGCCTACAACAATGTTTGGCAAACCCCTGTCCTAGAGTAAGAGCTACACAAAAAAAAAAAAAAAACGGCTACAGTTCGAAGAAGTACGACATTCTGGAGGCCTACCTGCGCCGCTTAAACGGAGATTTGGGCATGTCGGCAGTGGGAACCATCTGCTCTCCAGGTCTAACCCACATGATGGGTCCGTCGTCACTCTGAGAGCGGCAGTCCAGCTTCAGACTGGACAGGCTGCCCCATGGCAAGGTCATCTGGACACGCATGCACAAACACAGGCACACAATTCAACCCTCTGGCACTTCCTGCAGTACTACACTGAGAACTGTTTCGCTTTTGACTCGACTATTATAAGAGACCCGTTTTAAATCTAATGAAATCGTAGTTTTCCCAATTCCATACTCCAGGCAGTGCATGAAGACCTGCACGGTGTTAACCATGTATCTTGATAATCGGTGTTAGGATCATCAAAACACAGAATTTATACTTGTTCGGCTGATTTTTTATTATTTTTTTTTAAACAAAACAAAACAATTTTTTAAATGTAACAATTTTTACCTTTGCAATTATTCTAGTACAGCATACATAAATATGCCAAATACAATGAACCCCCGGCGAAGTAGCACCGTCACATTTATTTTATTTATATATATTTAGACATTATATATATTAAGGCTTTATAAACAATTTCCACTCTCTTATTAACACGTCCTATGCTCTTAAACACTTTCTACACTCAAACATACGTCATTTTAACAATATCTAAAATTCTACATGCGTACTTAGTGCTGGTGAGGTCACTTCCTGTTTACAGTCTGTTTACTAGCTGAAGCGGCATACACCGCCACTGTGTATTCATCCGCTGATGAAATACAGTGCATACGGTTTTATTTCGATTTAAATGTTCTTTTAATGTTTGAATTAACATTTTTTTTTAAATTATATTTTATATTACAGAGTCCCGCAAACCCAAAAAATTCCGCGAATCAAAATCAGAAAATCTGCGATGCACTGAACTGCGATATTGCGACAGTTCACTGTATATGGATATTTAGTACACAGACAAACTTTAAAAGAAATCAAGTAATTTCTATGCGCCACAAACACCACTTAAACAACGTCTGGTTTATTTACTATCTAGGAAACGGCGTATGGAATAAAAATTAATAAGTGATAATATTCCATAAATTAGCCTCATTAATAGATTTCAAGGTGCGTTTTATTAAGAAGAAATGACTACATGTTCTAAAATAACAAGATACTAACTTTAAATCATACCACAAGTCAAAATAAAATACCATCTCTGAATGCTGAAAAGAACTTTAACATTTGCATGCACTCCTCGAGCCTTTGCTCTGTATTGTGACAACAGGAAGTTGGCTGACCTTGAGGAACGGCGATTCCTCCAGCATGTCCAGGAACTCCGGGAAATAATCCCCTACTTCCTCGTCCACGGCTCCCACCAGGCTGATCTGTCTCATGGGGCCGGCTCGATATGTCCCAGAGCAGTACGTTCGACTCACCTGCAAGCATGCGCACACACACACAGATTTAAACCTCTAAGGCTTGTGATCACAATTCCTGTGCAACTTCAAAACAATTCAAAGTATGTTCAGGTTTCAAAGAGGATGAGGTGCTTAAATTATCCAGGGCCTTATTTTTCCTTATTTTCTGCATTCTCACACCAAGCGTTACATTTTTATTATACTTCCTAATCACCTAAAGCATAGAAGGTGATGAATACATCACATAGAGCGTATCAAGAGTGAATCAGGGGCGGACTGTGCGCTGTTGGTGCTGTTCTACGGTCCAGCCTTGGGGATTTTTCTGCGCAATTTAAGGAGCTGAAACTAAACAGGACGACAGATGCACCCATGTTCAGCCTCAAATACCACTTGACCCTCTATCCAGGGTTGAAAACACTGGTTTGTTAATATTTAAGTGTCTAGCCCAGAACGTCATGGAAAAAAACATTTGGCTTCCAGACAGCGCGAGCAAATTTGGCACCGTCCCCTTGCGGAGACACTTAATGCACTTTGGACTGCGCTGGATGCCAGACCTGAGTAAATAATACAAGCACCTAGTGTGATGTAGTGAGCAGGAGAGGAATATTACACTTGATGGATTTGAAACCTCTGCTATGCTGGCTCAACCACTTCCACTAAAGCGTGTCCGTACAGCAGTGTGTTGGGCTTTTAAAACACTGTCTAGCCACACCTACATTCTTCGTCCATGTTACTCGTCTACAGCTGCACTGCTTTTCACCCCAGTGCCATGTGGTCCAGCACAATGAACCCGACATCAGAATTCCCATCATCTCTAAAAGCCTGTTACAGCCAACAAGAATTTTAACAGCACCACACTGCAATTTTTGGAAATGCCATCTCTTATTTGTTTGCATCTCCATACACTATATGGTCAAAAGTACACGAACACCTAAACGTTGAAGTTGCTCCAATGGATTAGGTGATTTGTGCACATTCGGATGTAAAAAAAAAAAAAAAGGGCATAAAAAAAGTTTGGGCTCTGATTTTTAATAATAAGACGGCTGGATGTGAAGTTGGCGTTCCAGTTCGTACCAAAGGGGTTCACTGGGGTTATGGTTAGGGCTCTGTGCGGACCAATAGAGTTCTTCCACACCAATGTTGGTACACCATGGATCTCACGCATTGTGCACAGGGTCACTGGAGTGCTGGACCAAGTCTGGGGGTCTTTTAGCTCCAGAGGGAGGAAAACCTAATTCTATAGCATAGAAGCAAGACAACTGTGCTGTTGGGTTTCCAATTGGATCACATGTGGGTGTGATGGACTGGCGTGCACATACTTCTGGCCACAGTGTATCTGTCCACCCTTTCAAACCAGCAAAACAAAACAAAAAACCCAGCTGCTCCAAAGAATTTAGAAGGTCTAGAACAGGGGTCTCCAACGCGTCGCTCGCCGCCCCCTTCTGGGTAGCTCACAAAACGCTGAGCAAATACTTAATTTTATACAGAGATTTTCATAAAACACAAATTTCATTGGTCACTTGGTGAGCCAATCCTAATTCACAGTTATCCTTCCCCCTGCTGACATAAAATAATTATTTGCCAATCAGGTATACCATTATGCTGTTGTCTAATTTGATTGTTATCAATACCGTCCTTCCTGAATTCAGTGACGTTACCAGAGACGTTGGCCAGGCATAAGTTTCCCCGTGTTAGCAGGCTAGCGGAAGGTAATGGCTACTAAAAGAAACAAGAGGCAGAAAACCTACTTTTTTCATGATAACTGGGAAACAGATTTTTGTTTCACGAGTGTTAAGGACAAGTGTGTCTGCTTGATCTGTGGAACAAGTTGGGCGGTTGGTAAAAAATGCAACATCGAGCGCTATTTCACCACAGTCCACAGCACCTTTTCACAGGACTTTACAGCGGTGAGTAACACTGTGTGATAGTAAAATTAATCTTGCACGTGAGGCGGGGGTGCGCGTCGGCATTGCAATCTCGCTGGGGGGGGGGGGGGGGTGTTGGCTCGCGGCGATTTTTTTTTCTAAAAGTAGCTCTCAGTGGCCAAAAGGTTGAAGACCCCTGCACTACACTATAATGTATCACAGAGCACAGCGGCTTACATAATGCTTAAATTGAAGAAGTCTGAAACAACAGTATTTTTTGTCCTAGAGCTGGCTGCCTAGCCAAACCTAGCAGACAGAGGAGAAGGGCTTTAGATAGAGAATCGACCAAAGGATCACTGTGACTCTAGATATCCTGTGTTCATATTAAAAAACTTTCAAAAGGTCGAGCAATTCTGCAGCACTGGACCTTTATGGTAAGGTGGCCTGACAGAAGCAACTTCTCAGTGAATGGGACATGGTGGCTAACTTTTGGAGCTTGCAAAAAGGTACCTAAAGGTGTCTCAGACTACGAGAAAAAAAGTTATATAGCCTGATGAAACCTGATTGCATTTTTGGCAGTAATGTCAAGTATTACACTTTGAGGAAACCACTTACTGCTTATCATGTGACCAGTTACACCACTAGCATGAAGCATAGTGGTGGCGGCATTGTGCAGTGGAGCCCAGGAGACAGAACCAAGGATAAGGAAGGGATCCAATAACAGAAGCATTCTTAAGGAAAATGTGCCCAAGAGTTGCTTATGCTGTCGGACTGGGTAAAGATTTAAAGTTCGATGTCGACGACGAAGTAAAAACTTATCCTGGGTGTCACTGACAACCTGCTTATTTAATATCTAATATTGAATGGTTACCATGATCCACATTTAAAATCAACATGATTTCTTTCTGTCATTTTAGCTAATGTTTCTAAAGTAAATATTGACTTGACATTCATAACAGAGCAATCTGGAAGCACTTTAATATGTTTTTTTTAACCTAGCAACAATGAGTGCTTGAGAAAAGTACCCTGGAAGTGCTTGTGGGTGCTGCCAGTGGAAAAAAAAAAAAAAACACATGTGGTGGACACAGGCCCAAAACACTCAACCAAGACAATATAGGACTGTTTTTTGGAACAAGTCTGGCCCAGCCAAAACCTACACATGAGACTGACTGAACATCTCTGGAGAAACCTGAAAATTAAAATATATAGTGACATTCCCCATAAAACCTGAGAAAGCTTGAGAGCTTCTGCAGAGACTGAAATCCCCCAAATCATATCAGCTAAACTTGTAGCATCATAACCAGGAAGACTTACAGCAGTGTTTGTTGTGGAAAATTTTAATCATTCATGTTCACTGCAAGTTCAGTTTAACAGACTACTAAATGAAAGCTTGTGCGAATGTTTTGTTTTTTCCATAAATTTGTAAAATTTGTGAAAGGTTTTTTTTGAAAAAAGGTTTGATTTAACACAATGAGGAAACGGTGAGGGAGTCTGAATATTTTCTAAATGCACTGCACATTGCATTATACCTATATTAAATAGATGGCAAAGTTTTGCAATATGGGAGTTTTTGAGCTCCACAGCATGTCTCAACATGAAACATAAAAAGAAAACCAAAAAAATAAAAGCTGATAAAATATCAGTACATGGGATATGCCACCATTAGTACACTCTGATTTCACTGTACCAGTAATAATAAAGGGAACTGTTCACACAAATCACAACTGCAAGTCTAACAATGGGTGCAGATGACAAAAAGCAGTTACCTGGGTCAGGTTTTCCAGTCTTGTGCTGCTTCGATGCCATAAATCTGTCAGCAAAAACAAAGTTTGTCTGTACAAACTGTGTACCCAAGGAGCATTTTTAGACTCATAACAATGACTTACTCCTGAATAACTGGAACTAGCTGAATGCCCAGGTTCTCACAGTAAAACCAACGCTCAAACAGGATGTCTGTGCTGTTATCCACATAGTACCTGGAATAAAAAACTTGCTGAAGAAAAATGTGAAAATATACAACTGCAAATATTCTGCGATATTTCTGACTGTGTTTGTAAGTAGTGATTATACAGATTTTAAAGAAGACTTGAGGGGCTACACACTCTGGGCACTGGCACAGCTAAGAACAATTGTGAAATCACTTGTTCTTTGTCAAAAAGCACCCATAGTTATGTGATTCTGATTATGGCATTGTTTCATATGCATGCTATTGTCCAAAAATATTCTTGCTAGACCTTTTTTTTTTATTTCCTCCATCATGAGAATCTAAATTTTACACAATGGATACTTATTATCTGTAATGTATCAGTACAGTACATAACAGTTTTATTAGCCCACATAAGAAATATGTGTATTGTCTATCTTGAGTAAGTTGCATTGTTGCCTTTTTAAACAATTGTCCGTTTGCCTTGTCACAGACTATTCCCTAAGGACCAATTTATAACATTAAAGCATTATTTTTGATATAGTTTTACGAGCATCTGGCTAAGTTACCGGAGACAGTCAGTCTCCGAGCGCAGTCGTCTCCTCTCCACCACTAGTCCCACTGTGTTGGCTTGCCTCTGAGGAGAGTGAGGGATTCGTGCAGGCAGCAAAAACATCTGGCAAGGACCAGACCATACAGGACATTTAGACAGTTAAATGCTTACAAGTGGAAAGAAACAAAGAGGTTGCTGCCATCAGTCTCAAAGTCACAACATGGAAAGCAATGGATGCTAACAGTTTAGTTACTACCAAGTTATGATTCCTACCTCTCCTTCACGGATATGCACATCTTTGTGTTTGCCATTCTCTATCACTTTCAAGACCATGTCTCCCCGGATCTGGTAAAACAGCTGAGACGAGGCAGTGTGGCGTCAGTAGCAAAAAAAAACAAGCTTCTTTTTCCCCCCCTTAGAATTTACTACAAAAAAATTAATACATTTAAAATAATTACCAGAAATTTATCTTTAATTCATTATCTATATTGTAGTGTTTTGTTTACCAGTATGGTTGCACGATATACCAATGTATTGTCAATGAATTTAAGTAGGCAGGTGCTGACCTCTACTGACCACACCAGTGCTTTGATATGCCAGCATTACCACTACAAATATTAGCTTTTTTTTCCACACAACTGGTTTAACTCACTAGTTAATTTCCCAGGGTTTTTAATGAACTGAGTTTGGTGTATTGAAAATCAAATCAAATCAAATCAAATCAAATTTTTGTTGGGATGTGGCTCAGGCCTAGATTTCACTCCTGTGTACTGAGTTCAATATGCAAAGTTAATATTTGCTAACATTTTCTAAAAGAAATGACAATTTCTATGTTTTTCTTCTTTTTGCGTTGTTTTCCTTATTGGTAAATAATATACAGTGTACAAAGCATGAACATAGCCAAACAGCTAAAACTGCTAGTGGTTAAAACGTGGGACTTTGTCCTTATTGTGAAACATTTCTGTTGTTTAGAGAGTCAAGTCCAAAACCTTTAAACTTTGTGAGTCTGGCTTGTTAATGTTAACATACAATATGCAACTCATGACAAATCATGGCCACATTTGCTACATTGGCATTAGACAGTTCTAATCCAGAAAGCTTTGGCTTTTGACATAAGCAATGAGAAAAAGGAAGGAATAATTGATATTTTAAATAGACAGCTTACACATGTGGGCCATTTTAGTTGCACATATATTTGAAGGCCAACACACTAAAACGATCAATGTAGTAGTTATTAATGAGTGCTTTGCAATGTACAGTATTAACATTTTACAAATTGACTGAATTATTAATACACTAATAACTGAATAATTATTTGATGTGTGATTTAGTTAGTTGCACTTTAGAACCTACTCAAGATCTTTAGAGCCGGGCAATTCCTGAATTAAGTTTTTCTGTCCATTGATTACAAAGATTGTATATCACTGTGCAATCAAAAACTATATTAATCTCCCATTATGTGGAGAAATGCACAGCTAGTAGCATATAAATTTGATGCACATAGACAAATAGGATTCAAATGTTCATTTAATATAGGGCAAGAGTACATCAATAACTGACGTGACAGCAAAAAGAGAAGCTAGTGCCCCCCAAATAAGGCAAAAATCCAATAAATAATAAGAGAAATTTGAAGCCTTGATTGGCTCTTATCACAGTTTTCACAGCATAGGCATTCTTCACCTCTTCTCCCTCCTCTATGTGGTAATCCTTCCGTATGTTTGGACCACCAACAAACATGATATTTAACTGATGGAAGAACCTGAAAATAACAGTTTACTTCCTGAGTTTAGTGAAGAGAACATTAGCACAAGAATATTAAACGGCCGAACTATTATCTAATCTACTTACATTAGTTTGTTGCAGACAGGTGGTAAGAACGAGGGCTCATTGTCCTTAATCCACTTGTCTATGTTGACATGAAGAGACTCGTTTGTCATTTTTCTTGTTGATTTAGACTATAGTGAGATGGCAGCAGCAAATCTGAGCACTTGTGCTGTGTATTTAGTCTTCACCCAATACCACTGTACCTGCTGGCAGAGAAAAGAAGAGGGGAGAATCACAGACCACGTGTGTAGGTACGAAGTCATACTTGGTTACTGTTCAGTGGTTATCTAATAGTACATACATAAACCATTAACTCAGACCATTGGAGGTTGGCTTTAGTCAGGCAAAGGGGCGTGTTTATTGCTGATCGTGCTGAAAATGAATGGTAAATTTTAATATGGTTATCTGAGTGATTGTGTAGTCCTATTGTGTTGTTTTAACTTTAAAGAATATTTATTTATGTTATGTTATCAATTGAAGTTCAGCTGTTTTAATATTTATTTTGTAGAGTTTTGTATCATGCTCCACGGTGCTATGAGCTCTTTATGTGTGCTCTGTTTTGCTAACAGATCGATATTTAATGCTGTGGAACGAGTTGACATTTAAGGGAGATTTCATTTAAATCACATTTCTGTCAAAATAGAGAGTATTTGTACCTGTATGATGTGGGCCACAGCACTGTGCCTCTGAGCTCCATCCAGCCGCGACACCCCGCTACACAAGGACTGAGCTCCGGCTACAGACAGCCGCCGCTGAAGCTGCTCTGTTAATAATCACAAAAAACCCTGAGGTAACGCACTGTACAGTACAGTCGATCCTCTCATCTATGGACACCGCATTAACGGATATTGGATGCAACGGACAACATCCACTGGTCTGAATACATAATCCATTAGCCAGAATGTCCGGTATGAAAGTTTACAAATCCCGGGTGTTGCAATCTGAGTCCTGTAGTTCAGCAATTGGCAGCTAGGCAGCGGTGGCGTGCATACTACTAGTTGTTTACAAGCGTCGGTTGAGCTGTGGTTGTGGTGACGCTATACTGTTTTATTTTCGGCGATTATTTGGTGTTTTTCACTGTTTTTCTGCCCAGTGACATCATTATGCCACCCAAAGATAAGTCTAGT
>JAQLOM010000015.1:15654593-15666208 GCA_030068315.1 Chrysichthys thysi
AATAAAATTTTGTGTGTTTTTTTTTTTTTTTTTTTTTTTTTTTTTTAAGTTTAAACTTCTTTTACTGACATACCAGTCATAAATATTTATGCATAAACATATTTAATGTGCTTCAGGCTGACGTTTTTCTCCTTTAAACTTCACCAATCAACAGAAATCACTCTCTGTGAAGTCTAGCCTTGAGCAACTGAGATTTTTATCTGGCTGATGAAAGACGGTCTGAAAACTACACTGAAGTTTTCATTTTCCATCAGGCTGATAAGAATGCTCTCGGAGCCAAACGGGGCAAACGTGTCAAAATGAACCAGGAAATGAGCTGGGGAGAAAAAGAGGCTTTGATTTCCGAAAGCCAACAGCATTCCACCTTTTTACCTTTCGTCAAAGCAGTTCTTTACCCCAGTAGATTAAAGGGGGCTTTTAACCTTTTTCACATTTGACCTTTTTTAAGCACTTGCAGGGTGTTTTATTAGACACCTCAGGAAGTTCTTATATCGACTGCTTAAGTAGTTTGTTAAAACTACTTAAAATAAATCCCCCTTCCCAAGCCTTTGCACTCATGAATCATATGAATACGGTATATTCATTCGCCATGTCGGGGGTTGCTACGCGCCAAGTTGCTAAAATCGCTTTTGATTGCTTCCCACTGACAATTTTTTTAAAACCCATCAAAGACCGGCGCGTTTTCTCCTGCCTCCAGCACCCTGAACGTATGACCCACGAAGGAAAAGAGAGACCAAATCATGAAGGGAATAAGTTGACCATCACGAAGAAACGTAGGTCTCCTTTAGAGCATACTTAAAAGTCGAAAATTCACCCGAGTATGAATTATCTTGCAAAACAATCATTAAAACGGCATGTATTGACATTGGGACTGTCTGCGGTGACTAGAAATCACCAAATAAATATTAAAAACTGCTCAAATGTGAAACCAGGTGAACTCACCCTTTAAGGGTAAATAATGTTAACAGCTTACATACAGCCATCATGGACATGAATGTCATAGCAGTACCAGGGCTTTCAATGGTTTGTCTGAACTGTTCTTTTTCTCGGGAAGAATGACTGTACAACATGCATCTTAAAAAAAAGAGAGAGAGAGAGAGAGGGAGGGAGAGGGAGGATATAAACAAGAATTTGGGGCACAAGTCCCCCCCCCCCAACACAGGGTCAAAATAGCTCCAGAGCATGATGCTACCACCACCATGCTTAACAGTTGGTACAGTCCAATGCTCCTCTGGTCATTGTGTCCAAAACAACTCAATGGTTTTCTCATCTGTCCATAAAACTTTCTTTTTCTTTGTCCATGTGCTCGGCTTCAAACTTCACTCAAGCATGAATATGTTGATTTTTCCAGCAGCCCCCCCCCCCTTTTTTTTAAGACGGCAGACTTTTGTTTTGTCCCCCGTCTTATTTTACCAAGATGTCGTATGCTGTCCAATCAATCATTCTTCCCCAGAAAAAGTACAGTTCAAAAGAAATCACTACAAGCCCAATACTGCCATGACATTCATGTCCATAATGACTGCATGAAAACTTCTGACCGCGACCGTACACGTATATACGTATATGTATACATATAGCCTTCAGCAGCGAAAGGATGATTCCTGATTATGATAAAAGAGAACAGCGAAAGAATACAAGCTCTGCAACGAGGACTAGAAAAGGAGCGGCAAGGTTTACCGAGACTAATAAGGACAGACCAAGAAAAGTAGAGTCTTTAGTGGTGCTCTGGTTTCATGTAGAAGCACAGGGTGGAAGAAGAGTTCAGACCTAAAAAAAGGAGACAGAGACAGATAGAGAAGCAGAGACCAGAGGCAAGAGTGAGACAGAGACAGGAAGTCAGAAAATGACAGATTGTGAAAGACAAAGAGATGCATGAAAATTGAAGCGACGCTACCGCTTGTACACGAACAAAAGCACAAAGAACTCTGGGGAAGGGGGTTGGTCCGTGTCTTAAATGAATCAATTTCACGAGCGGCTACAGTGCTGTTGCGAGACAAATTATCTGAGGACACTGATTAATTCTCAGCCTCTTAACTAGCAGTACTTGTAGATTAACGGTATCTTACTGTGGTCAGGAATCAGGCCCTGGCCCGGCCGCAGCAGCAGCAGCACCTTATTGCCCCCTGCTTGGATGAGCTCGATAGCCCGCGTGTGTGTGATGCCTTGCGTTGGCTCGCCGTTGATCTCTACGATCTGATCTCCCACCTGTCGGTACAAACACACCGTTGAGTCCTCTCTGGAACCTCCAGTGCTCCAACACAAACGAAGATGATCATGAAGATCCTGACGTAGTGTTCGGTCACAACAGGGGGTTAACTCACGTGTATTCTGCCGTCCTTCAGCGCTGGGCCGTCCTCGGCCAGTCTCAGGATAAACAGGCCCATGTTGTACTCCTTCCCCCCACGTAAACTAAACCCAAAGCCGCGCGGCCCTCTCTCCAGCTCCACGGGGAAACAGCCCTGCAGGAAATGCACACACAGGGTAAACGATACCGTCCCCATGATCCGCCACGACGCCAAAAGAGGTCAAATCCTTCACTTCCTACACAATTGATCCCACGCTTGTGTTCCAAGGTCATATTTGTCCTGTGGTGAAGAGACTGTCTGAGCCATGCCTTGTTAGAGTGCCAAATTTCAGGACAATCGTGCCTGCTGATATTCAACTGGCTGTAAATGGCAAAGATTTCTTTTTGACTCATTACATCATCAATAAAAATACATTACATGCTAAAATTTCGTTTCAATTTTCAAAAAGCAGATGGGAATCATTCAGGAGATGGAGCCAATTTACTCAGTGCAGACCCAACATTGGGTCAGAATGATACAGTGATTTAAAAGAGATTTATTTATTTTACCAGTGGTGACCGAATGAATCTACATCCATTTGCATGTTACCTGCTTGGGGCCTGAGGTGATCATGGCGCCCGTCTCATTCTTGGGCAGGGATCTGTAGTTACCCCAGGCCACACCCTCTTCTCTCTCCTCCGTAACAGGGCCGTTACTAAGAAAAGTTACAGATCGTAAGTGTAAAATCCAGCAGCTCTGGGAAGCTCAGTATTGTCAGTAGTTCTGTGACACCGAGGTTTATGGTGTAGATGATCATGTTTAATGCTGGGATCAGACTACACAAGATGTTTTTTTCTTTCCCCCTGATCACCATGTCAAATTAGGCGATCGTAGTGTCGCTTTGTTTTTGTTGGGAGACTGGCCGCACTAAAACTTGACCCCGAGCAATCACCGTTTGTGTCCTGTTTTGTCGTTGGGGAGGAAGGTCACGAAACTGTCGATCACGGCTATGAAAATTACAATAAGGAACAGATCCAACTAGGTGGAAAAGTACAAAAAAATAAATAAATAAATAAATCATGACATGCCAGAGATTTTGCTGGAATGTCGTGGGGCATCCCAGGCACTACATTGCTGTTCTTCAATTATGTCACAGTACGAGGCCCGCTCATTGTTCCCAATGCTCATATCCTTTAAGGCAACCCTAATTTTCTGTATTTACCCTGCGTTTGTATCACAATAGGTTAGAAATTTTGGAACATAAAAAAACAAACAAACCAAAACTGTCGCTTTCTTCGGGAAAAGTAGGCGATCTGATATTTTTCATCATAAGCTTTCTTGCATATTTATCTATCCCCAGTAATCTTTCTTTTTGTCACTTGTATTTATCTAGACTGTACTGAACCTTACAGCAAACCGCGTTAGAGTATCAACTGCTAGAACATGGTCCTTGGTTATTTAGCAAATTAACAATAGCAGAAAAATGAACATGGGATCCATGAATAACTTTCTCAGTGTCACGTCATGTATATATGCAATAAGGCTATGGTTGCGCGCCCATGACGACGATGTGTAATTGGAGCCATTTGTACATAGACACGTCTGGGCGTGGTAACGTCAGCTTCCACGTACCTATATGAATGAGTAAACTTTAATCCACGTGTTCTGCCGTAAGAACTAGCGTGCCTGTAAATATTGGCGAATATTGCTATACTCTTTTCACTGTAATCTCAGATCTGAACTGTGCTTCTTGCACATGTTAACCCCTCAGTGACCATGTGACGTTCTTCAAATTTTTGGCTTTGCTACATGTCTTTGTTTAGTTACTCATGAAGTAAACGGACCAAACCGAGTTCTAGCTGACTCCTGAAGCCAACACTTTCAGCACAGAGCGTAAAAATCATTCGCAACATCCTTGGGGTCGCTGATTGGACCGTTTAAAAAGTCATGTGGTAAGCGGCGCACCAGTGCGCCGTACTGTCTCTTAAGGGTTAAATAGCTTTTTTCCATACAAGATATAAAGAGTTCAACGGGTTATGGATTGAATTTTCATTCAAAATGAACAATACAAAAGGTATGATTACAATCTCATTAAAAAAAAAAAAAAAAAATGCACATGCAAGTACAAACTACAGAAAGGTCTGGAAAAAATTTGGATCAAGTCTGGAATTTTTATTTCGGGAAAAGGGGCAAGCACCCTGCAATATACGAGGTGCATTCAGCCAAATGGAACGTGTTGCATTACGTGAATAGAAGTAGAACTATTTGAATATGGGTTTCTGTTTTTGAATGTGTATAGGCGTTATTATTTTTGCAGATGTGGGTGTGGCTTAGCTTGGCTCCACATTGGGAGGGAGGTGTTTGGGGATGAGCCAAAGACAATGATGAACCCGAGTCCTGTTACCCCATGTATATTTATGCGATCTCTGTGTCTTTCTCTCAGAGCAGCCAGCTGAACAAGTGCATGTATGGTCATGAGTGGAGCAAAAGCCTCTGGAGGTGAGGCCTTTTGGAGTCCACGATGAAGATGGTGAAAAAAATGTGCTGGTGAAAAAACGTGGCACTAAAAAAGCATTAGCGAGGAAACTCTTTCCATGCTGTCAGACAGGAGTGTGTGTTAGTGTGTGAGCGCTGTGCACCGGTCTTGTACCTGTCATCGCGGCTGGCAGGTTGCTGTCCCACGGCTTTGGGCTGAGCCACTGGGCTTTGCTTGGCTGAACTGGTGGCTGACGGAGGGCCGCTGTGCTCTGAAATATAAACAGGATTGTCGGTGGCATCGCACTCGCACACAGACAAATTTTAAGCAGGCCTTCAAGGCAGATTGTGCAATATGGAAAAAATGAAATACCAACCCCCCCCTAGGCGGTGCAATAGCAATAACGGAAATTCCCCAAATTCCCAAATTGCTCACCTTCTTCAGGAAGCACGGTGAGAGTGACGGTGTTTCCGGCCTGCTTGATCACCTGCACGATCTCGTTGTGCGAGAGCTCCACGATGCACTGGCCGTTGACGGCTGAGATACGGTCACCCACTTTAAGCTTTCCGGAGCGTTCTGTGGGGCTGCCCTTAATGATCCGCCCAATCTTATGAGGAATTACTGAAGACGGAAAAGACTACAAATAAATTCTCCTTCATGTGCCAGAGTGTCTGTAGTCCGCACACTAGATTCAGCAATTTATACAATAAGATCTACAGGAGATCAAGGTCTAATACTCAGAGTATTGGGTTTGGTTTGAAACTTTAAAGTGTCAACATGCATACATACCTACATACATACATACATAATCATTACGTAAGAGTCAGATGGGAAACAAGACGTCTTGTGCCTCTCACCTCCTGGGGGTGGTTTGTTCTTTGAGGTGAGGATGACGAAGCCAAAGCCCTCGTTGTCTTTGCGCTGCAGCGTGACGTCGTACGGCTCCGGCTGGGACTGAACAGGAGCATCCGCGTGAGGAGGTCTGGGAGAGCCGTTTACCTGAGGAGGAGGAGGAGGAGGAGGAGTTGCCTGGGACTGTCCACCATCATCGTCTCTTCCGTCTGCAGGAGGGGAAAAAGACATTCAATCATCAGGGTGCAGAGCATCGTGCCAAACCCATTAGTGCTCATTGATTCATTTACAAGAGGCTGCGCGAGAGCCAAGTCGCTCCATATGTTCAACACGGAGCCGTACAGGAAGTCATTCCTGCTGACTGCAACTTTACCAGGAGATTGTTTAGTTTAAAAAAAAAAAAAAAAAACACGCCCCCCCATAATATCTTTGGCCTTTGAGTACTATAGAAACATAGACAAATAGAATTCTATTATCATTATTTATTATAAAAACAATCATTATAAATGTGTGCGATTAATAACGACACTTAACACTTCAAGTGTAGAACGTTCAATAGACATTTTTTAACAGTAATTGCAAAACGTACATAGAGATTTTTACCGGAGAATGCTAGTTTTCACCAATGTTGCATCATTATTACATGTCGAGGTTTTTGCTCATGTATTTATGAGCTGCGGTCATTCATGAGCCCCACTAATGCTTATTCGGCATTCTGGATCTGTTTGCCTGTAAACAGTGTTGAGACCAGGGACATTATTTACAGCAACACAGAGCTAGTTTTCTTGGTAACAAGAAAACAAGTCTTACATCAGTGTGTGCCCCACACACCTGTGTAGATGAGCTTCCTGCGCACAGTCAGCATGACCTGGCCATTGCGTGCAGCGTTGGTCATCAGCTCCAGGACCTGCTTGTGGGATTTTCCTTTTACAGGAACGCCGTCGATACACAGGAGCTCATCACCTGCCCGCAGACGCCCATCCTTCTCTGCTGCACCCAGTGGAACAATAGCACCAATGTACACCTACAGAGAGGCAGACCTTATATAAATAGCTGAATAAAAAATTCAAAAATCGTGTTTAGAAATCTGCTGGAAGAAGGCAGCACTCACAGGATGATCTGTTCCTTCCCCGCCCAGCACTCTGAAGCCAAAGCCGGACTCCTGGTTCCTTTTAATAAACACGTCCAGTTCCTTGGTGTTGGCGGCTGCAGGTACAAGTGCACAGTTCATGTATACATGTATAGTATCTACAACTAGTACACTATGCAATCAGTATCTAACTACCACACCATCCCATCATTAACCATGATTCCATACCGGATACTACTATACTACCCCACATGAGCTGTGACTACATCATGACAACTAGTTATATCGCAGCATTACTGACTATTATACCACATTCTGCCATCAATAACTGCAATGCCATACCAGATACTACAATATGACTACACCCGCTGCTACTGTACCCTAGCAACTTAACAGCATTAACATCACAAACTGCTATATTACAGGATCGCTAATATACTACACCATACCATCATTCACTGCAATGCCACACCAGATACTACTATATTACTACACCAGTTTACCCTTATCTTTACCCTACATCATCCCAAGGAACTCCATCATGGCATCAGTACGACTATTATAAACCGTAACTTCACTGATTACTATACCATCATAACTACATTACAATATTATACACTGACCCACATACCATTACCCACACCAGATACTCCTATACTACTACACCAGCCTCTACACGCAATACCAACTAACTACAACACCAGTCACCACCATATCACGGTATCATTGGCCATTACACTACACCATGCCTTCATTAATTACTGTAGTAGTTACATTTCATAATAATAATTGCAGTACCATAAATTGACTTTAATACTACACTATACCAGATACTTTATTAGCCACCACAACACACTATCACCATTATTTACTTATTAAACTACATAAAGCTACCATTACTACCAATGACAGCTTTGGATATGAAGCTACACAATACCATTGCTACCATTATTAGCCGCAATGCCACACAAGTATACTACTATACTACCACCCAGTTCCCAGTATAATACACCAACTTCACCTACAACGTCACAGCATCAATGACATTTCTACTCCCCCATGCAGTCAGTAATTACTATACTATATAGCATTTACAACACAATACTGCACATTTGCCAATGAATTACACCATACACAAACCGTACATTACTATAATTAAAGTACTATCTTTTAAGGGTATGGTTCAGTCGTTCGAAATATGGTATTGCTGAATGTTATGATACTGATGGTGTAGTATAGTAGTTATCACATTACTACAACTATACATTACTATATATTACTATACTAATGTGAACATTACTCATCATACCAGCAAGAAATACTACACCATGTAATCATAATTTAGTACATCATGCCATAAATGTACTACATTAAGTACTACACTATACTATAAACAATAACTGCTACGCTGGGGGAGGGGCTGCAACCAAAAAGCTGTATGAGCAGGAAGTGGGCTTTACTCTAATGCAGGTTGATTAGGGGTGGATGGTTGTGTTTAAAGATTGCGGTACAAGGAAACGCCATGCTGATTAACATTAGTGTGTCCGATACTGTGTTTTGGACACGTTTTGGAGTTAGGGCTTTATTGATTGACTGATTTATTCATGGACTGATTCGTTCACCTTTAGTAACTTATTTATTTATCCTGGACGTGCTGTCTGTGGTTTAAATGGGATTTTTCTTTATACACTCGCCATCAAGAAACTCCTGTACGCTTGCACATTCGTGCAATTATCCAATCAGCCAATCACGTGGCAGTAGCGGAGAGCATAAAATCACGCAGGACAGCTGAAGCAATCTTCAAATGTCCAGATTCAGTGTGTCTTTTGGTGTCCATCCACCTCAAGGTTTAACGTAGAAGGTGTTTGGACATGCATATCTGCTCACCATGGTTGTAATAACTGGTTATATAGCCTTCCTGCCAGCTCAAACTGGTCAGGACAATCACCGAGGACACATTCCCCCCCCCCAATTATGAGGTTTTAACATGAGCATTCCCTGAGTCTCTTGAACGGTACCTGCATAATTTTGTGTACTGCACTGGTGTCACATGATTTGCTGATTGGATAAGTCCACAAATATGCAAGAATGCTGCTGTTTGTAATAAAAAAAGTCTGTGTGTTTTGGGAAACAGATCCCAACTTTATTCATTCGAAAATCTACAATATCATATCAAACTTGGCTCCTCAACCTATCCTTATACTACAGTATACTGTACACACAAAAGAAGGAGCTACTATATTATTCCACATTATTAAAAGCAATATGGGTGTGTTGCATGCAAAATGTTACTCACGCTTGCTGTCAAGGATGGCTTTGGATTTGAGGTAGAGTTCGGATGGGTCCAGTTTGGGCGAGTTGGAGCGTGCTATGTTGGGAGGGAAGGGTAGCGACTGGGGAGGAGCTTGAGGGAGCGACTGGGGAAGAACTTGAGGAAGAGTCTGGGGAAGCGGCTCAACAGGACTCGGACTGTCCGCGCTGACCGTGTTGGCGGTTGCGTCGTGCTTCTGGGTCACTGGCATTGGCATTGCCGTGGCACTCTGACACACAAACACAATTCTTAAGCTCCAGCATCTTTGGAAGGTCTCAGTAACTATTAATATATTCATCACAGAGGCCTTTGCATATTATTATTATTCTTATTATTATTATTATTATTATTATTATTATCATCATCATCATGATTATTATCAGGAATTTACATCCGGCTGCTTCAGTAATGTGATTTTAGTAAAGCTTGTGCCTTAGGTTCAGAAATTTTACCACACTACAGCACAAGCTAGACTCAAACCTGCATCAATAGCATTCCAGGAATAAAGCCTTGGGAATTAGGAGTTGGTGAATAATACAGCGCTATGTTGAGCCTCAGCCCAGCCACGGCACAGCCGATTCATTATTCGGCACACGCGTCATCGTTAAGAGCCCAGCCTGATATCATTAAACTCCAAACCCTAAAGCGTGTGTGTGTGCTCATTCCCAACAATTCTGTGATTAAAAGTGGTTAGATGAACTTACGGGCTTCAGAGACTTCACAGGAGACGTCTGACCTGCGGGAGAAGAGATCGAGTGAGAGGGAGAAAATGAGAATGGAAGAACATGAACAAGTCGGTGGGGGGGTGGGGGGGAGAACAGAAGACGAGAGGGGCAATGACTAAAAAAAGATTAAAAGCTTGGGAATCGGGGCACAAAAGAGCTTTTATATCATAAGCCAAGCACACTCCGAAGAACTGGCGCCAATAACAAGAGGTCTGACAGGATTCCAGACGTGTGCAAGAAGCCTGTTATGCTGTACATGTGTAGTTAGAATTAAGTGATATTTACAACAGGTTTGGCAGGTATTCACACCACTTCAGTGTTTGCACACTTCCTTGTTTTAAAAGTTTAATTTAAAATGGATTCAATTCATTTTTTGGCCAACAACCGATACACAAGTCTACTGTGCAGTACTGTACAGGAGGCGCTTTTTCAGCAAATCCCACTTTGAGTCTTCTCATGCAAGTCAAGCTTTCTACAAGGCTTGCACACATGGATTTCGACAGTTTGTCCCAGTATTCCTTGCAGATCCTCTCAAGCTCTATTAGATATATTGGATGAGGAGCATCTGTGAACTGCAGTCTTCAGGTCTTTCCACAGATCAGATGTTCTACGAAGCTCGAGTCCGGTTTTTGCCTAGGCAACTCGAGGACATTCGCAGACTTGTCATGAGGCCGCTCTAGGACTGTTTTTCTTTTTTTCTTGTATGCTTTGGGTTGTGGTCATGCTGAAACTGCACCCCAATCTGAGTCTCATGTGCACTTTGGAACAGGTTCTACAAGAGCCTCTCTTATTTGGCTGCATCTATCCTTCCCTCAGTTCTGACCACCCTTACTGTCCCGGTCACTGAGAGGCGTGACACCCCCCACCCCACCCCACCCCCCACACACACAGGTGATACTCCCACCACCAGGCTTCACCATGGGGATGGTATCTGCCAGTTGGGTTTCACTAGACATAGAGCTTGGAGTCTGTCAGTTTTTGTCTTTCTTCATGCTCAGTTGCCCAGCCATGCTTCCATACAGGCTTGTCTGATGGAATATTTCCTCTGGGAGGTTTTCCCATCTCCACGGAGGAGTTCTGACGACCTGTTAGAGTGGCCATTGGGTTCCGGGTCACCTCTCTGACCGAGGTCCTTACAGCCCAGTGTTTGAGCTTAGCTGGACGGTCTGCTCCAGCAGGACTCCTGGTGGTTTCAAACTTCTTCACATTCACATTAGTGGTGCTTGCTTTGCTCACCAGAGCACTTAAAGCTTTAGACATTGGTTTGGGCTGACAATCACTTCAAATAGTGAGAACGTACACACACAGGTGTTTGCTTTTTTGAAGTCATGTCCAATCGAATGAATCGGCCGCATTTGGACGCCAGTCAAGTTCCAGAAGAATCAAAGCAAAGCAAACAAGACGCACATGAGTGCATATTCGGTTGCATTTAGCCAAGGCAGTCAAGATTTATCTAAACGACAGATTTAAGTTAACATCTTAAGTTTTATTATTTTTTTAATCAATTGGAAAAACATGTTTTTGCTTTGTCATTATCGATAATCCAGGCTTAGTTCTATAAATCTATAATACAATTTTTTATAGATGTATGAAAACATGAAGGGGTGTGAATGTTTTCTGAACCTACTGTAAATATACTACACATGTACACACATATGATCTATTCAGCGTGTCTTGAGGAACAATAAGCTGAGGAACCACTAAGGGGCAGTGCACGCCACACTAACCCACATGATGCTGGAGTGAAACACTGACGGAGGAATGACATGATTCATAAGCTACTGAACTCCGAGAGGCATCAGCTTGGTGTGTGTGTGTGTGTGTGTGTGTGTGTGTGTGTGTGTGTGTGTGTGTGTGTGTGTGTGTGTGTGTGTGT
>JAQLOM010000015.1:15676965-15688535 GCA_030068315.1 Chrysichthys thysi
CAGTTGAAATAAAGAAAGAAATAATCGCAAAACATGAGAAGTGCCACCATATCCCTCCACCACCGTCCACCTACGCCCGCGACTACGTCTCCACCACAAAGGGAACGCGCATTAAAATCCTCTGTTTATTTCGTTTCCTTTTATTTTTCTATAATTACGGTTATTTTAATTTTATTCCAAGTTTCACTGCCACACAAACCATAATGCACTTTAAAAACATGTTCTTGAGGGCTGAAACACATTAATTGTATTTACATTCATTTCGATTGGAAAAATTGATTCGGGTTGCGAACAGAGTCTCGGAACGAATTAAGTTCACGACCAGAGGTTCCATATCCCTAATGAGCAAACCTGTGGCGAGGGGGGAAAAAAACAAACCGAAAAGAGGAAGAAACCTTGAGAGGAACCAGACTCAAAAGGGAGCCCATCCTCATTTGGGCGAGGTTCAGTAGTTCAGTGTTTTAAGGAGACGGCTAGCTAGATGATTCGACCAAACAACAAATGTCGAGGTGTCCGCATTTTTCTCTCTCTCCACTTTGTAGTTCAAAGGCTCGGATGCTGAACATTTCTGACTTCCTGGTTCCAAGGCAACTCCAAAAAAAAAAAACAACCAAAAAAACCCCCAATTCGATTAACTGTCGGAAAATCTGAAGGCTGCAGTTTTGAAGGTCCAACTAAGCAGACTATAATCATTATGTACTTATTTTCCAAAGTGTCTAAATGGCCAGCACCAATTCTATTCATTCGTTCATTTCTTCAAGGTCATCCACTGCCAACTTCAATCTTATCGCCATTTCGTATATTACCTTCTGAAAGGATGCTGGGGCATTTTAAGAGCCAAAGGAAGGACGCTGCACCTACACTCAGAAAAACAGCGGTACAATAAGAACGTATTAAGATGTTTAAACTCTTTAAACTTGAAACTAAAGTGGATTTTTAAACACCACTCTCGTATCCCTGTATGACGATGAACTAAATAAATAAATAAATAAATAAATATATATATATATATAAATAAATAAATAAATAAATAAATAAATAAATAAATAAATGCAATGTGTAAGCTATCAGAACTCGCGAAAACTGAGAACCTGATAAAAAGTCTCCAAAGTGCCACGTTCCACTTAGCGCCTGCAACCTGCTGATGGCGCGTTGCTTTTCGGCTCCGCTACACCCAGTGTGAGAGCACGGCTGTGCCGAGACTTGCGTCACCTGAAAAGACCGGCATGGTAAGCAGGAATCTGTTAACCCCAACACGTCAGGTACAAAAACGCAGCAAGATGTACTCAAGTACAATCCGAAATAACCTGCCACTAGGAAGTGATGCGTTAATCAACATGAACGAATATTCAAGCTGAACCGAAGCGTAATCCGGAATCTGAATATCATTTTGCGAGCTCGGATCCTTCTTTCCACCTGATGTCGACTCGGCGGCGTCTTCCCTCCGCTTCGCTCAGCCGTTTTTTTTGGTTTGTTTTTTCTTCAGATGATTCACAGTTCAATTTTTTGCGGAACGTCTGTGAAACAAATTCATTTCAGTTGTCACATATGTCACAGCCGTTATAAATATTCGCTCACTCACCAGCCTCTGGTTTTATTTCTCTCTCTCTCAAGTTCAAAAGACAGAAAAAAAAAAAAGAAAAAAGCAGCATGTCGCGTTATAAAGGAACCGCGATGTGTAAACTCCTCCGTCGTGAAGACTCCCACATGTTGGGAAAGTACTGATTTTTACAGCGTGCCCGCAGAAATGGTAGATGTTTCCCTTCAGGAGGCTCGCCAACGATGATGCGTTTGTTGCTTGTTAAGACAACACAGCTTTGGGTTCGTTTTATTATTTCTACCATTCATTATTAACCTTGGATTACTCTGGAGAGTCCACTGTTAGGTCTCTGTGTACGTACTGAATAATGTAGAAGGACGAGCGTGTTTTAATATAAACCCTCACACGCGCTTCGAAGCTTTGTATATGAAACCCAGAAGAACGGTCCCGAGACAGACTATTTAAGAGATCCAAACTGCCACGTCTGTATTTAAACCTAAGTGCAGATTTCGCCTCTTTGTGAGCAATGCTGCATGGGAGGTCTCCTGTGGTCAGCGAGCTTTACTGTGCCATCAATTTTACATTAGTTGAATCATTTCAATTAGATGCGAGGCCTGAATTCCCCCGGGGAAGCTAATGCCGAGACATTAATTTCCACTTTTTGTAATGGACAGCGGTGAGCGTTAGTGCTTGTGCAATTATCGCCAAATGTGGTTCTATTGTAATGCCAGTTCCCTTGGCGCTGGGACACACAGGCTCAGTCGCTCACACACACACACACACACACACACACACACACACACACACACACACACACACAGGTTCTGATTTCTATTATTACTGTTATTGTGACTGTGCAGTTGACACCCCAGGTGGGCTATTTACAAAGCTTCTGGCCAGCAACATCTCGAGGGCGGCACTCCACACACACACACACACGGAGTGTCATATTGGAAAAGTGTGTGGTATGGTAGACCGGGAAAAAAAACCCATAATAATAAACCTGAGAAGATGACAATCCACTGCTGATATCCTCGGAGCTTTTCCCCCCAACCCCAGCACACTGTTTACGAGGGCGAATTCCTTTATCGAAGGAGAAAAGCCTAGACTGCTGGACCGAAATGGTTCAGCACTTATATTATAGCCTTAAATAATTTAGCGTGTCTTTGCGTTCAAGGACATATTGAAGATCAGCGATGTTCCCTCTTTCGACCACGTCGCTGGATTCTCGAAGCTGACTGGTGTAGAATCGATGAGGGTTTCATCGTCAATAACAGCTGCTCTAACAGTCGTGCCTGCTTCGAGGTATATCCAGGTGCTCCCCAAGTTACGATGGCGCGACTTACAATTTTTCAAAGTTACCGTGACGATTGCGATGCGCTACAAATTGTAAAACATTTAGAAAATATTTAAAATTCGCGGGCAGGCATCGCGGGCAGGCCTGGAAGTACGCGGACGACGCCCGGATCGCCCGGATCACTCGCCTCACGCGATGCCTCGCTCTCTCCCGCAACTCACGGAGTTACCTTGTGTATCGGTGTACTGTACAGTGCATTACCTTGGGTTTATTTGTGTGCTTCACGGGCTAATTTTAATTCAAAAGCATGTTTTCGACAGGAAAAGACTCCTGGGTAGGCTAGGCTAGCCAAAAGGACAGCCAAAGAACAGGATGTCGGTCAGGAAAACAGGTTCGAGAGCGGCACCGACACTTTGCTCGTCAAGAACCGAGAATGGCAGGATTATCGAGGACCGCCAAAACCAAGTAAAACTTGGACAAAACAGAGCTAGTCTCACAGCTAGTTTAACTAATCCAAAGAAGAAGAAAAACAGACTATGTGGTTTGCCATTATTTGTTGTGGCGCTAGTTGCTTGCGTTGTGGCTAGCTGCACTAACGTAGCTAGGAAAGCCAAGTCGCATACAGTGACGTAATGCCGTGGCTCCATCCCGGCTCTTTAACCCGTGGAAAGACAAACTGGTTATTAGAAGGTTTGCAAGTTCAACCAACCCCAAATCGGCACTGGCACCAGCCCGGTACCAGCACCTCATTCATGTCGGTAGAAAGGCGATCCCATCGCTGATTATTTTCCTCTAACAGCACATCCATGAATTGTTTTATTCCTTTCATATTTAACTACACAGGTGAGACTTCACTCAACAGGTCATCTCATTTGACATTTCCCACGCGCCGGTTGGTTCATGACAAAGCGGACCCACCAGGGGCGATCTTGTTGTCCTGTGCCGCTGGGCCGTCCCTCAGCACGTTCTTCACCTGCAGGAACTCGTCTGGTCTGTCTCCGCCGATGATGGTGAAGCCGAAACCCTGCGCGCTCTTCCTCAGGGCTGTGCGCAACATCGTCCCATGCAGCTGCGAAGGGTCACGTGTGAAACCCCTCAGAGAGCCATCCTCTGAGAAAGACAGAGAGAGGGGGAGGGGGGTCAAGACACTGAATACAGCGTGAGAAGGAGAAAAACACAGAGAGACACAGAGACAGAGAGAGAGAAACACAGTACAGGCGTGACCTAGAAAAGACAGGGCAAGGAGGAGAGAGTGAGAGAAACTGAGACGGAATCACACGTACAAGGGAAGTGAAAGGAAAGACAGATACACAACACAGAGAGACACACACACACACACACACACACAATCACAGGGAAACATACAGAATGTGGGAGGACTCTGATGATTAAAGTCATCATTCCATCGCGATCACTAATTACCAGCGTATGAATAGTTCTGCTCAGCTTAATCACCGTTAATTAATGACTGCTAAATAAATACTGTAATAGCTTTTGGTAATGACACTTTGCTCTTCGGAGATTTAGTTAGCCAGTGCTGCACCGGGGACTGAGGAAGGTACTCCAGCTTCTTACTGCGTAGGTGGAGATTTCCACAGAGATCAGACTCTGAATAGAACAGCAGCAGCAGAAGCAGCAGCAACAACAACAACAAAAAAGAGCAGAGCAGGCATGAAAGATGTCTGGAAAATATAATGACAAAACCCTATCCGACCGTTGTTCCGTCTGTATCACATCTCAATTAGGTTCTAATAATAAAATAGAATACTAGGAGGGCACTTGGAGAGCGCAGACCTCCGACGAGGCCAATACCCGACTCTACTAGGACGTAGAGTCCTAGGGCGTGAATATGTTTCCAGTGGAGTCATCATAGTTCTACATTGGCTATATTTTCCCAACTACAGTGGAACCTCTGGTCACGGACGCCTCTGAAGACGAACAGATCGGTTCCCGACCACAAAATCCACCAAGATTTTGCATCTGGTCACGACCACATAATCGAGTGCCGAACAAACACAGCCTCGGCCATTTTCCCCTTCCGCTTTGTACGCGCCAATATTTTCGGTTTCTGTTTCGCGTATCACGTACCTAACAAAGATGCGCATGTCCCTTTAATCGGTTTCGCATAATTCGTAAGCTCCTCCCTGCTCATCTTCCTCCTCACTTCCTTAACACCAGAAGTCGACTCATGCAAGGTTCGGTTTCTTGCTTGTCTGCAGTACGTTTTTGTATAATTAATGATTGTTCAAACTTTGGTTTTTTTCCCCCTGTGCTTAAAACTAATGAAAAAATGTCCACAGCATTTTTTTCCATTGCGTTTCTCTGCATTTTTGCTCTATAAGCCTTCATTATGGAGCCGGAAAAGTGGAAATGGTAGTGAGAGTAAGAAGCCTAAGCGTACAACTGTTGAAATAAAGAAAGAAATAATCGCAAAACATGAGAACCGCCACCGTATCCCTCCGCCACCGTCCACCTACGCCAGCGACTACGTATCAAAGGGAACATGCATTAAAATCATTTAGTTTTATTGTTCTAGAATTCAGGTTATTTTAATTTTATGCCATGTTTTAGTGCCACACACAAACCCATAATACACTTTAAAAAACATGTTTTTGAGCGCTGAAACACATTAACTGATCGGGTCGCGAACGAATCGGATCACGAACAGAGTCTCGGGACGAATTAAGTTTGCGACCAGAGGTTCTACTGTGCTGAACTTCAGTCATCTACTGGATTTTTAAGATGTACCGCATTCTTGCTCGTAGACTTCCGCCAGGGCATCACGCAACGTCACTGAAATTGAACCTACATTTATAGATCCGCCCCAAAATTCACCGGGCTTTTCCTTGGCCCATGCTATTACCCCGCCCCCATGTTTCATAAAACTCAGCTCGGTAGGTTCTCTGTGATCTTTCTTAAAGCCATACGAACAAATTGACACACGAACCAAACCACACCATAAACATAACCTCTTTGCCGGAGGTAACCACACAACCCAAACCAATCATTTTACAATGATCTAATTATTTAGCTAATGTATTTACCATGACTACAGTTAAAGTTTCAGTGCCACACAGTACGGTGCGAAGGTCTTAGGTACATGCCAAGAAAATATGACTTCAAAAATAATGAAATGAAACCTTTGTGTGTCAAAGAAAATATACTACTCTGTGAAGTTACCAACAATCAACCAATTTTTTTTTTTGGGGGGGGGGGGGGGGCAATATTTGGTGCAACAACCCTTTGGTTATGTAGTACTCCCAGGCACCATGTGAACAGTTTTATAAGGTAATAAGCTGGAAGGTAAGTAAGTTTTAATGAGCATCTTGGAGAATCTGCCACACGGTTCTTCTGAAGACTACCTGTCACACTTGCTTTTCCTCCTTTTTTTGTTTTGTTTTGTTTTGTTTTGTTTGAAAAGTGCTCTCTTATGTAACACGTTGCTCTCTTTCCTGACACCCAAACATTTTTCAAATGCAAATTATTTTTTGGAAACGTAACGCTTGGAACTCTAAAATGTGGCTGACTCAATAACGCAGACTTCATAAAATAAATATCTATAACAAAATTTGCACTAAGAAACGTGCGGGTGTCTGATACTTTTGCACGGTATCTCCAACATGTGATATAACTACACGGTTTGAGATTATACGGGTAAATCTTGCACCCGACTCCAGGGTTATGCTTGACGCGTGCTTACTTGTCCGTCTGCGTTCTGAAATTGAATTAAAAGCGATGTCTGATAGTTAATGGTTGTCTTGCCAGCAGATGTAAAAAACACACGGACACACACCGTTTACTTTAAAAAGCTTTTCAGCGCGGCAAAGTTATTGTTCTCATGAGCTGTCTCTCAAGCTGAAAACTAAGCGCCTTTACGTTCAAAAGCACTTATTAATCTCGAACGGAGGTGTCCGATCTTATCCGGAAAGGGCCGTTGCGGGTGAAGCTTTTCGTTCCAACCAAGCAAGGCCCTTTGTGGAGAAGCCTGGACACCAGTGATGGAGAGGATCCAAGAGACTGGTACACAACATATACTTTTGTGGTAGGTTTAAATGCTAGATATGGATTTCTAAAATTCAAAATGCTAGCCGTAAGAGGTAGATCAGCTTTAAAACCAAAATGGCGCCCAGTAGTATACAAATAGAGAATTAAACTTAATTTGAGACATGCTGTAAGTTCAGGCAGCTGCCACATTGTGCCGGACTGCCCTCACTTTTGTCAGTGGTACTGCACCACACACACGTGTAGTTTTATTTATTTATTTATTTATTTATTTTGCTGTTTTAACAATTATTCCTTTTTAAACAACTGCTACCCTCAACAGCCATCTCGCCAACAAAAACTCAGCAAAAACATTCTTTGGTTCATCCCGGTTCAGAATCAGAAAGTACCAAGTTGAAAACTTGAAATATCCCAGAAACCCTTTTGTAAAAATTACTAGAGAGAGAGAGAGAAGATCAAAATGGCTGACCATACAGGTATCAATGTCGGGAATTAGCGACTCTTTCCTTCATCCAATGGTAATACTCAACCGGTCAACAGTGCAGTAGCTCCCAGTGTTTGGGGAATATAATTCTTGAACCCAAATCAAGCGTATGTGTACAGCACTGTTGGTCCGTTCACAAAAGCGTGTGTGTGTGTGTGTGTTGGGGGGGTTTGACAATCGAAAATGAATTCAGTAGCCTTGGGAGGCTGAGCGCACATGAGCACTGACTTGTCAGTACAGTGTCAGTGCTGAAAGAATGCTGGTTTTATCACCATGATAAGCAGGAGCTGACAAGAATTCTAAATGGTTCTTGGAACCAAAGTCAAAAACAATCAGTACTGCGATCAGAAGCATTAATCTGAATTCTCAGTTAGTTCTGGATACCATTAAATATGTAGCCTGCTAGCTAAAATGAATAATAAAAGCAGAATAAGAACATCCTACAGGGCGGCACGGTGGTGTGGTGGTTAGCACTGTCGCCTCACAGCAAGAAGGTCCTGCGGTCGATCCCTGGGGTCGACCTGGGTGCCTTTCTGTGTGGAGTTTGCATGTTCTCCCTGTGTTCGTGTGGGTTTCCTCGGGGTACTCCGGTTTCCTCCCACAGTCCAAAGACGTGCACAGATGGGATCAGGTTGATTGGTGACTCTAAATTACCCGTAGGTGTGAATGTGAGTGTGAGTGTTTGCCTGTCTCTGTGTGTCGCCCTGCGGTGGATTGGTGACCTGCCCTGTGTGTAACCCCGCCTCTCACCCGAAGTCAGCTGGGATTGGCTCCAGCTTCCCTCCGCGACCCTGAACAGGATTAAGCGGCAGTAGATGGTGATGAAGATCATCCTAAAATAATTCTGCTTTAAGAGCCACTTTATTGATCTATAAAACAGACACCTGTAATACTTTATGGCTGGACATGAAAATGCCAGTGTTTATCTTTGTTTTTAATAAATCACACTGGAAGCTTTTCTGTTATGGGTTTTTTTGTTTTTTGTTTTTTTGGCAGATGCCATGAAACCAAGACTAAGAAGAGCAGCAACACCGACGTACCGAATTGTCTGCCGATTTCTTTCTAGCCCATAATGAAGATTTGTGCAGTCTACCAGTATAATAATAATAATAATAATAATAATAATTATTATTATTATTATTATTATTTATTTTGTAAAGCTGAAAATATGGCGTTATTCTTTTTATAAAAGGTGCCAACAAGTCTGGAAAGCACTGGATGTTTAGATGGAATAGTTTGTCCCACATCGTTTTCATGCCTACAACGAGTCCTTGTGTAATTAGGGTCATCCCTCATGGCTTTATTGTCGTCGTCCCCCTTCAGTCTCATCATTTAACATAACTCGCTCTTGCTCATTGTCTGGACTGACTTTCGTGAATGGAATAACGTCGGATTTATTAGAAAACGGCCTCACACCCAGTAATGGCTGGCTGAACATCACGTGCGTCATCTTAATTTAATACGCGAGTGCCCTCAGTGGGTTTGGCAGATGGCCAGTCGGAGTGCAACGTAAACTCGTCTCTACATAACTACGCTGAATGCCAAAACTCATCTGTTCTCCCTTAAAGCATTCAGCGGAAAACAATACGCGACCTTAATCATTACAGATAAGCACGTGATAGTGTTCATGATTTGCAGAGCGTGCGTTTCTTGTGGGATCGGCTGCTAATTTTTTGTCTCTTGTAATGGACGAATGGCGAAATCACATGTACACACACACAAACACACACACACACGGGCAATGATGAGCTCCCGCTGAACCAGGTCTGCATTTATGCGAGTGAGAAATGGATAATGGAAAGCGAGCATGCACCACTAGAGGTGACCTTTACCGGGGGTCAGCATTTGGCCCTGCTGCTAAGTGCACGACTGCAGCCGAGCTGTGAAGAGCAGGATCGAGAAGCTGGCGGATCATGGACTTGAAAAGGTAATACGAAGGCGGACGCTGTTTTTATTTACTGCCATTTCCTAAACCTTTTGGCGGAATGACTCTTGGGGTCATTCGAAAGCATGAAAACCCCTGAAATGCATACGTGTCATTTATGGCATGTATTATAACGCTTTATTTTTCTCCTGTTTTTATTCGCTATATAATCATTCTATAATACACGCGGACGTCTCGGAAGTAAACGGACACCATCATTTTGAAAATGAGTCTTTATTTCTAGAAACTTCCTTCTAGCTGCCCTACCATGGAAACCAAGTTGATGGAGATCCCTCGCCGGAGTACCCCGACTCACTTGGAGTCGCTCTGCAACATCAGCGGCCTTACAAAGGGCATTTATTTCAACAATCCGAGCCTGAAGACACCTGTCCGAGCGCCCAGTCGACCTGTGCGGGATGCTTTCGATTCCTTTCCTTTGCTTTTGAATTACACGATCACTCTGTTGACTGTGTACAAGAGGAATCCCAAGGTTTTATATAATCATACGCTGGCTAACTCCACCCTCAGACTGACCCACAATACGCCCTCGTTGAAAAATCACACAACTCTTTCGCTTCTGGTGTTCGCCACATGGCTAGCTGCTCTAACCACTTAATATCCTGTAATCTGAAATGAGAAATAATCAGATATTAACAAGTCTGAATCACCAGGTGGTCTCCGCATAGATAACACGGTATAACGACAGGCGTCTATTTACTTTTGAGATGTCCGTGTACACACGTGTACCAAATACGATAATCCATGCTAATTAATATTTAAATGCAAGCAAATACTATTATTTGAGCCATTCTTTTAAGCGTGTGGGGTCTTGCTCTCTCTGCGTGTGTGCGAGAGACGGAGCGTCTGCATGAGTGTATGTCGCAGTGAAGAGAGGTTTGCTCTGATGTTTACAATTACTTGATTAACTCATCACAAAGAGAAGGAGTGTGTCTGTCTCAAGGCGAGCTGATTATAAAATGTCAGTGTGTAATTAAAGGTGCCAGTGTGAAACCAGCATCTGTGCGTGTGTGTGTGTGTGTGTGTGTGTGTGTGTGTGTGGGCACGTGCACGTGTGCATGTGTACTGGGAAGGTCAAATATGAGGCGCCTTGTCATAGCAGCGCAAATCAAAATACCTAAACCTATACGCAAGAGTATAGCGAGACATTTCAGTGTCTCTAGTGTAGCAAGCGTGGTGATTAGCAGGTATACTGCTGCACGCCAAGCCTGGGAAATGGAGCTAGGTTTATATGCTGCGTGATAATCCGTTGCAATCCAGCAGAGCCGCACTGGAATAGAATGAACCAACTTTAAGTCAAGTAATCCGTTAATACGCTCAAAAAAATGGAAACTTGATGTAAACTTTGGACTTGCAGCTCTTTGGAATACATTTTGCGACGTGCGTGTGTATTTGGACGAGTTTTCGTTGTGTGTAAATATAGACAATTATCATCATGGATGGATGGATTGGATGTGTGGGCAGGTTGGGTGGACAAGAGGGATGGATGGAATGAGGGAGGGGAGATGAATAGGTTGACTGAATGGGTTGGATGGATGGGTAGGTTAGCTCGATGAATGGATGGGTGGAAGGATGGCTGGATTGAATGGGTGGCGTTTTAAGTGGGTTAAGTGGATGAGCAGGATGGATTGATGGGTCCGGTTGTGTGGGCTGGACAGGTAAGGTGGGTTAAATGGAATGGTGGGTGTGTTTGGCCAGATGAGCTAAATGAATGGGCTGGATGGACTGGTTGCACGAGATGGACGGGACAGATGGGTAGGATGGTTGGTGGGTTTAAATGGATTGGTAAGTGGTTTAGATTGATCAGTGGCATCGGCAGACATTAGCTGGTTGACTGGATGGGATACGCACTGGACGGGATGCGCTCGATGGGACGTCATCCATGCAATTAATTTTATAGCCTACTTATGAGAGATGCAAATTCTTGCTTTCTTTTTAAGCATCATGTTTTTCCAAAGTTTCAGAATAAATGACATTATTCATATACGAGTTGTACATATGCAGAAATACTTAATGCTGGAATGTAAACATGAATTGTGTACAAGCATGTAAAGTGAGATTATCGACAGAATGAATTAGGCTAAAAGTAAATGAATGGAGAATGGAAGCTCTGCTAATGTCTGAATTTTTTTCTCTCCGGCCCCTGAGATACCTGTGGATGAGCCATCAAGAACATTGAATACCTGATTCAGGTGCGTTAGAAACTGAAAGAAAGCAAAAATGTGGATGAGCTGACGAGGCCTGAGGAGCCTGACAGATATATTCTGTCTCTCTCTCTCTCTCTCTCTCTCTCTCTCTCTATCTA
>JAQLOM010000015.1:15703443-15714923 GCA_030068315.1 Chrysichthys thysi
TTAAACCTGCCTCCAAATTGATTACACTTTCATTAAATTGGAAATCCAATTTAAGAAGTATCGGTATCGGCGAGTACGCAAATAAAAATACTCGTACTCGTAGCGGTTTGGAAAAAAGTGGTATCGGTGCAACCCTAATGTTTGGGGGAAGTAGAAATCTATAGCATTTCCACGTGGATGAATATCCTTATTGCTGTTCTTACAGGGTGAAGGATTCCCGACCAGGCTTTGGATTTTGCACCCAAATGCATCCAGTTGAATGAGTAGCCGATCTAGGGTCAGGCTGAAACGGCATTAGTTCTCCACTGTAACCGGGGAACAAATAGACCTTTTGCTTTGTTCAGGCTGGAAGGAGTTCAAAGGATCCACAGATATGACCGGCCCGTCACGTTACGCTGTCGAATCAGTCCCGGGCAGACGTGCGTTATCGTCAGATCGTTATGTCGAGGTCACACGTTGCCACTCTCATCAGTGATCATTCATTTGAAGGAGCAGAACGTCACTGAAATAACTGCAAACAAAGCAGCAGACGTTTAACTTAATCACTAGAAAACAAAATAACAAAATGCTTCCACTTGTTTCCGAATGGGTTACCGCTCTAGTCCTAGCGCCATTAACGGAAAAATATGGTTTTCCGCGCTGACGGAACTCGATGACGAATTAAAAATTCGTCCAAATTAAATTGCCCGCGATCTTAATTTAGGTTTCTCGTGAAAAAGAGGGCTTCGTCTCCTCGTAGCGTGGAAGCCGTGCCAAAAATGGAAAACCTCAGGAAATGAAAAATGAAACGCCGTTCATCCTAGCTAGACCACCGGACTGAGGGAAGGAGAAAGCAAGCGAGCGAGCGAGTGAGTGAGTGAGTGAGTAAAGCGAGAGTGAAAAAGGAGGTGAAGTGTAGCGGCGAGGGCATCAATCTCCTTCCCCAGGAGCTGGTTTTGGACAGGCGGCAAGGCTGCGGATTAAAAATGCCTAGAAGCACGCGAGAGCCGCCGCGAAGATTTACGCTTCTGTACTGCAGCATTATGGGCTGCTCATACACTAGGGAGTGAAATGGCTTCCGAACCGTGGGTGCTTTAAAAGGCAAAACCCCACCCTGGAATGCTTTAAAAACGGTTATATTGAAATTTCTGATGTGTTTAGCGCTTCGGTTAGAACTGTATTTTCAGTGTTGCTGCGAGAAAATGGCGGTTGTGCGTTGCTGCGACGTCACAAGTAGACATCGTCTTTGCTCTCGGTAGTGCACTTACCAAAGATTAAAGCAAATTAAAAGCGCCGCCGCGTCGCTCTGTAAGTCGTGAGGGCTGAAATGCTGCGGCACTAGGATGAGCAGGTAGTCGAACGGCATCGTGGGTAACGTCGGAAAACGCGAACGAATATGAAAACAGACCGACGAAGAAATGAGCTGAAAAAAGTTTAAACCGAAATAAATAAATAAATAATAATTGTTTTTCCCCCTTCGTTTTACAGTAAATCTTGGACGCCGCCGAAGGTTACGTGCTACTTATGAAAGACGAACGCGCAAAAAGGCCGCGAGTGGATTTTTCAGGAATTTCCGGTGTAATACGTACATGTAGAGGCCTCCTGTGACGAACCTAAGCGACAAAATTACGGTCGTTTGCACGGGAGACGGCTTTGTCCTAATGTTTCCCCATTATCGTAAAATTTCCCGGAAAACAAGCTAAATCCGAAACACCAGACAGACGGACGGAAAAATGGGATGGATGGCCAGTGTATGACCGTGTACTCACAGGGGATGGTACGGAGGTACAGGTTGTCTCGTATCACTTGCTGAAGCTTGTGGTCCAAGGAGCCTTTCTGGAACTGCAGGCTGAGGTAATGGCGCAGGTCCGTGTTTAACACCTTACCTGCAGAGACAATCGCACAAGCACAAGTGTAAGCCGGCGGTCTGCCACGGTACATCTTTTACATCAAAACACGAGCAAAACTCACGACATCCGACATGTCCACACGTGCATAAACAAATCCTAAATTACAGGCTGGGTGCCACTCCTGTTATTACTCCAAATCAGACAGAAATCTGTCCCAGTCGGCTCCGTCTGATTGGCCGATGACTCCAGAACCCTGAAGGAAGGACACATGTCCCACTAATCACAACTCCCTTGTCTGTATTGGGCATCAGGCTGAACAGTCTGAAGCAATGTAGATCTTATCGTACGACGCCAGGGGGATTTAGCCGCTGATGAGGAGGAGGAGGCTGTGCAAAGCATTCTGGGAAAGATGCCCCTGACAAGGAGACCTGAGGTTTTTTTTTTTTGGTCTTTTTCCCTCCTTGCACTGAAGGAGACGGAGAATTTCCATTTGTGGATGAATCCTGCACTGTGATTACAAAAACCACACCATGATTACAAGTCAATAAATATGGATGCCAAGTGAACCGACCGATCACCAGATACGTGTTACAAGTTGCTGTGTTTATTATTATTATTATTATTTATGCTTTTAGCATTGCACCTTGGTAAACGGTGCTCGCGCGCAGTAGCGAATACGATCCCGCACCTTCGTGGCATCGCCAGACTCTTTTGAAAACCACACAATCAAAACAAATCATAATACAAGGTGAGCAGCTCCCCCTGCTCCGCCAGGAGGGGATTAAAAGGATGACCCACTGGGTCACTGATTAGTCATGTTTCACTGGGTAGCTGAGACGCATACTAATGCGCTCTTACGATTACTTGAGATGCACGGTGTTCGGATTTAATCTGAAGGTATTAATTATTCCCCTATTCATGTTTAACATGGCTAAGGAGGCCCAGGCACATCCTGTCGTTCTGTGCGCTCGGTGGAACTCGGGGACAAAATAAAGCGAAAAACATTTTCCTCCATGCTGCTTCTTTTAGAGGCTCGGTGCGAAAGGGGGAGTGTTATTAGAAGGTAGTTACCTGACAAATCGGGTGGCAAGATGTCACCTTGTGACACCAATTTTTTATGATTATTAACGGAACAGCTTCAGCGACAGCTGTCTGTAGCCGGAGCTCAGTATTTGTGTAGCGGGGTGTCGCGGCTGGACGGAGCTCAGAGACACGGTGCTGCTGCCTCCACCAGGTGCGGATGTCTCTGGCAAACTCTCTCTTGACAGAAACGTAATTTTAATGAAGACTTCAGTGAGTGTGTGTGGTCTTCTACAGGAAAAGCCTCCTGGGTAGGCTAGGCTAAGCTAGGCTGAGTGGTTCAACATGCCATATTTTCGACTAACAATGGATGTGGCGGAACGCATCTCCATCGGACCTTGAGGACTACCTGTATTGAGGTGTCTCGTAGAGGTGCAACGCAATGCCATGATCCGGGTCTTTATCTGTACGTGGATTTAAATCCGAAGTGGCCGTAGCATCAACCGGAAGATTTTTATTGAACCCCAACACTATGACCTTGGAAACCCATTAAAAAATCCCCGACTGTAAACCTTTACGGCGGGCTTTCTTTTTAATAAACAAAACAAAACAACAAAACAAAAATAGCGAGCCTCCTACTTGCATATGTATCCACATGATTTGTTCATTCTGGTACATCATGGGTGTTGCATCGCTTTCCCCAATGTTTGCAGGAGCCTGAAACCTGACTGACATGTTTTCTTCTGGGGTTTTTTCCCGCGAGAGCATGCTAGTCCGCTGCAAGGCTGAGCTATGCTGGAAAATGCCTACGTCACTAGAGCGCGCTGCTCCGTTCTGCGGTTTTCCACGTCCCGTCCCGTCCCCCCTTTCAGTAGATCTCTAGGGAAGAGGAAAGAAGAGCGAAGCCAATATCCTCCCGTCTCCTCTTACAATTACATCACTCTGTTCAGCCAGCACACACCTGCAGAGCGTTATTGCTCAACCCTGGTTCGGTCTGACGTGAAGAATCAATAATGACTAAATGAGAAATCCCTCAATGCGCCGCGGCTTATCTGCGAATTCGTGCTTATCGAGGGATCTAGGCCAGGTCTCATTAAGGACGTCGGGGCGGCGTGTGGCTCGTCATAAGTGTAATGAAAACTGAACCCGTGGTCTGACTCACAAACAGCGTTCTGATCTACGAAGGAGGGGGACAAAAAAAACCCTACATGATCAGGTCCAAGAGGAAAACTTTTGGGACACTGTGAAGGCGTAGTGAATGAAAGGAATTTAGGTCAGGCCACAATAGCTGTCCATGTGTAATTGAAAATGAAGCGCTGAGGAACGCAGGCCGTGCAGCCTGATTTCCCACGCAAAATCCTCCGTGCTTCCTGCTCATCCGAGCCACGGCACTTACTGCGTGCCACATTATCCTGACGACGTGCATCCTGCTCGTACTACTCGCCGACGTGTTTCTCCCAGTAAACTACACGGGACCTGTTCGCGAGAACCCCCTCTGCTTGCGATTTTAACGCAGTCCTGACCTTGATCGAGGACTAATTTGGAGGGTTAGCGACCGCACGCGTTGCACGTTCCCCTGGCTGTCACGCGTCCCCGAGGCTCTGATGTTTTCCAAGCAGGGTTTTTAGGCTCGACGGCAAGAGAGGCGCTTAGAGACGGCCGATGATGATATCCGAGGGAATCAAATTCACCCGCTGTCTTGTGCAGCAGATCCCTGAATACGGTTTATAACCCATCTGTTTGTGTGGGAGAGCGAGGGTCACGTGTAAGCACGATAACGCTGCATCGAAAAGAAAGGATTTGGCATGTCGTATCCAAGGAAAAGGAAAGATCAAAGCATGACATGGTTCCTGGCAACACATGGTTTGTTTTTTGGGGGTTTTTTTTTGCACTATACCCCTAGTTCTGTTTGGAGAACAGACAATCCTCACTTGCAGAATCTCCCTGACCTTGCCATTTTTTTCTTTTTCTTATGTGTCTCCATTTTCCTATTTCTCCACAAAACCAGTGCGGAAAGAAACTCAGCAGGATTAACGTCACATGATGGAGAACTCTCGGTCCTTTCGTGAGAAAGCCGGATTTAGGGATCAGGCACGCTTCGAAGGGGTTGAGCTCCATTAGTTGAGATTTTCAACACGTGCGCTTGTGTGCCCCCCCCCCCCCAACACACACACAATACAACTGGAAGGTCCACATAAGTTGAAGCTCTACCTATGGCCCGTGATACGTTTACAACATTCACACATGACCAGCATTTCCTCCTCACTCTGCGTTCGTGATACGGGGCAGACTTTTATTTTTTCTTCTTCTTCTAATACTTGATTATTTGGCTCTCAGGTCGTGTTACACCAGAGCTACACCATATCTCAAGGGAGCCACGTTCAGCCTCCTCCAGCTCTGCGCCATGACTCCAGCAGACTGTCCGTGGGAGGCAGGGTACACAAAATCTCCCATGGTGCCTCATCATCTGCGCTCTGGAGCGTTTTCGTTTCTTCTTTCACCGGGGTAAGAATTCAGACCGCGGCTCCACTGCCTTAGCGTCTCCCCCTTATCCTGACGTGACCTCCTAATTCCGAGCTCGTCCTTGTCCGTCTGGCTCGCGGACTTTCCGTTTCATCTGCTAAATTACGCGAGAAACCTTATGAGAGGGGATTTTTCTTACAGATCAAAATTCATGAGAACCAGCCATGCTTGAGCTTGAGACTATATAAACTAAATAAATAAATAAATAAACCAGCATTCAATGAAAGCAAGCGCATAGACGCTTTGAAATCACAGGTGGCGATATAATGGCTAAATAAATAAATAAATAAATAAAGATGATAATAATTAATCATTAAATCTGTACTTCAGTCAAAAACCTTTTCATCGCCTAGAAACACGCCGCAGGAGTAAATCCATCCGTTTACTGGAGGCCACGCAACATAATGCAAACAGATGGACGGAACGCGTAGGTTGAAGCAAGTTGGGCTTCGCACTGCAGCCTTGGTGGAGGTCAGTGTACACGCTACACACTCACGAAGCCTGCGTGATGAAGCCGAAACAGATGCCGTCGTTTGGCCTGCATCATTCATCTTTACTATTCTCACATCTGCTTTATGATTCCATATATCTGCTCCTGAGATGCCTGAAATGACCCCCTCCCCTCCCTCCCCCCTCGCCTCCCGCTCCCCCAAAAAGGAGGAGGATTTCAGCTGTCCATCAAACACCGGGGCGGGCTCATAAAATTAAATAAATGAACAAAATAAATCAACTCAATAATGGTTGAAAGCATATTTGTCGTGGCTGTTGGGTCAAATAAGATGAGTGCACGGCAATGGAAACGGAGTCTTTTGAAAATGACGCGCACAAATTATTACGGGTTTTTTTTTTTTTTTTTGGAAAAACGTATGCAAATAGTTCCAGCCTTTAACCCACTTGGAGAATACGGCCTCCGATCAAGGTCTCGTTCTCCGCTCGGGTTGGATTAAAACTTGTAATCTCTAGACGTCAGGAATTGTTTGGGCAGGTGACGTAAAGCGGGACGGGATGGGACAGGGGTGTAGTATGAAGGCGTAACGATCGTGTCCGCTTTACATGATGAGTACGTTTCCAAAAATCCCAAAAAATGAATATATAATGGATAAAAACCAGACTTCATTTGTAATGACACGTTAAGCGTCTTTCTTTAGTCCGAGCACTTTGGAAACTTTTCAAGGAAGAAAAAAAACCCACCCCCAAACCTTTACAGCAGTCAAACCTTAATGGCCTTCTAGGAAACAGCTTAAGCACTAGAATGAATCCTGGAGAATGTTAAAACCGGCCATGTGAAAAGGTAGAAGGTGTTGTTCTTGCTTTGAGGGATTTACTCAGTGATGCCTGTAATCATTCATCTTACAGTACGATAAATTATATAACTTAATCGTGCACTTTTTTTTTTTTTTTTTTTTTTTTTAAATGCTTTTTATGCTTTTCCATTCATTTCACATTAGATTACGTTCTATTTATACCGAGCTCTGACCCAAGACAGGCCTGAACTCTCTGTCACACTTCTGGCCAATCACTTATCCTCTACTTCAATTAGAGGGGCTGCGTAAATGTCATAGAAAAGCCAGAGCAGGAGTCTAATGAGGCCATTTCATAACGGCGGTGCATGAGCGAGTCAAAGGGAAACTCTACACCGAGCTTATTAATGAACTGTTGAGGACGTCGGGCAACGTAGCGTCACCGAGAGTGTCATCTACTCATTAGGAGCACCGACACGAACCCTCTCACCGTACCTCGTTCTTTCCCTATAGAAGTAGGTTGATTAGTTCAGTGTCATTCCTAACGTGCACCTGAAATCAAATTGGACACCGGTACGACAACATACCTAAGGGACAAACCCGTTTCGGAGATCTTCTCGTATTTCATTTCGTTTCGCTCTTCACTACCAGTTGCTCTTTGACAGCAGTCATGGTTCGCTGGTATGTTTCTGGCTTCTTCCCACACACTATTCCCTTTTCCAAATAACCCTTCGTGGAGAATAAATGGCTGGAGGTTATTTATTAGGAAGAAGGTTGGATTTTTGACTTTTGTTTTTCGGAGGATTATTTCGCCGCCAACTTGGTAAACTCTATTCCGCTGGCACGGCGCCACCTCAGACTGACTGAGAACGTGATTCCGTCTTTATACGCCGCCAGGGATTATCTGGCAGTCCGACTCCTATTTTATCTACCGAGAAACTGTGAAGTTTGGTTTCTTGTGAGGTTGTGGTACTCTAAACGCTACTAGCTGTCGTGTAAACCACTCAAGCACTTTTAACACTCAGGCTTCCGGTTTCAAAAGGAAATAAGTCGATATACAGAGTCTAATCACAGCTCTCGAGACTCGAAGTTCACTTGAATGTAACGTAGAGCTCAGAACGCTGGTCCTGCTGGGGAAAAAATAAATAATTAAAAGACAAAAGGGTTGAGGAAAAAACGTACAATTGTATTTGAAACCAAGGCGACCTCTCGAACGTCGCTCAACAAAAGCTCTAATCAAAACAGCCTTGTTTGACGCTCGATAAAAAGGGGAATAAACTGAGCAAAAGTGCCAATTTACTGACGGCACCATGAAGCTCTACTCAGAAATCAATGCCTACCTGCCTCTCCAAGTACCGAGCGATCAGGCCTGCTTTCAGATCGATCTTTTCAATAGTCATCACTCCAGGACACAAAAGGTAAAATGTTTCTCTTGAGGGAAAATTTGAGCGAGCCCTATGATCTGTGCTGTGTTCCAATATCCATACTTTCTGTACTTACTATGCTTAGTTTGAGTACGTAGGGCGTTCCCATTACGACTGCGGCCAAAATAAGTGTACTGAAAGGACCGGGATGGTGCCCTCATAATGGTCAATCTTGGCGTGTGGAACGATGTACACTTTTCGCACTCAACGTCTGCCATTTTAGTGATGTAGCGGAAGAGGCGGACCCGACTCGGCTCGAAAAAAAAAAAAAAAAAAAAAAAAAGGCTACCGGAACGGATTTTCCACACAGCCTGCGTTAGCCGAGTCATTTTGCAAGCTAGAAATCTGTGAAGGGTTAAAAATCTGTTCGCCGTTCAAAGTCAGGGATGATTTTTAGCGGGATGACGAGCCGCGGCGGCAGTTGTGATCAGAATTTCCAGTTAGTGCACCATGGAGTAAGCGATTTGGAACACTTACGAAGTGCGCAGATTGCTGTAGGTAAGTGCAGACAGTGTACTCATGAAAGTATTGATATTGGAACACAGCCCTGGTTTCTAGTGCCCTTGTCAGAGAGGCTACAGCTGGTAGAATTGAATATTTGGTACAACAGGACAAGTTTGAAGAAAACAAAATAAACCAAAACACAAAAAAACCCGTTCCATGTGGTGGCCATGGTGATGTTTCTCCAAATCCTGCCTGAGGCTTGGAAAGAGAAGGAATTCCTCTCCCTTCGAGACTTCCGTTTCTAGATTTCTAACCATACAATCAAAAATATGTGGACACCTGAAATCAGACTCACGCATGGGTTGGTCGTATCAGACCGTTTCCACAAAGCTGGAAGCCATCGTGTATGGCCATGGTTAGCTTCACAGATACCAGCCCTGCTTGGAAAAGTTCTTACCTTTACTTAATACACAAAAAACACCAAGTGTGAGGAACACAGTGGTACAGGCTGCTCTCCTCCTGTCTGATTTGTCACCTTGTTATTTGAAGATGATTGTTACACTGATAATGCTGAAAATATGGCTTCCCACCTCAAGAAACCTCAGAGCGAATCCTAAAAGACTTCGCGGGTCTGTCCAGCTCGTTACCCTGTTTACCCTACACAGGAAACAGGAAAGCAATTAGGACACTCAAATAAATATGGCAATCATTTTTTTTTCTAATAAATATTCACGTTACGTCACATTACCCCTGCAGCTCACTATTTGGTATTCTTTGTTCCCTATTCGGTACTCAAAAAAGTTTCTCTTACCAGAGACACCATAAGGACACTCCTGCAATGGTGGGATTTACACCAACTAAATTCAGCATTGGTACTTCGTCAAGATATGGGTTACTTGCAGGAGAAAATAACAACAAGCAGGATGTACTGAGATGAACCAAACTACAGCACCTGGTGGAAAAGCACTCCATGTCACCAACACCCGGATTTTTAAAGGAACATCCAGCTTACGGCAAGTCGTCACGCACGCCATCATGAAAGGAGCGTGGAGATCTGAAAACCCTGTTCTTTCCTGTCATTTGGAAAGACCAGCCTCAGACAAGTCCCCCTAAGCTTTCTGTCTGTAATGACACCTAGAGCCTAGAGCACCCACGATGCGGTGTGACAACAGAGATGAAAGGCTCGCATCAAATTTGGGAGCTCGACACCGTCTGCTGCCATCCCCACTCAGTCATCTTACCATGGCCTGAGTGGGGCCAGACTGGGATTGCACTACAGCCAGGATTTTTTACTCGTACAGATTCTTGGCACTCAGCAGGAGCGAAGAGGGGTGAGCGCAAAGAAGTTAGGTGAGGCACATCAAAGCAGGACTGCTTGTGATCCCCGAGCTGTGATGGGAGACTTGTCCTTTAGGCAACGATTCCCGCTAAGAGCTTTCAACAAGCTCGGGCGTGTGACGGCGGTGTAGAACAAATAGAATTCTACTTAACGCCACGGTGACTGAATAAGGACGGATCAAAGTGGTGAGAGTCGCTGCACAAAAGCTTCTGGACCATGAGGGCGCCCAAAAAAAAAAAAAAAAAAAACCCTCCAAAAAAACCAAACCATGTAAAGCAAGATGCAAGCACTGTGGACAGCATCAACATTCAAAGCTTCTGGAACCAGTTTTAGAACAGAAACATGAGCTTCCACTGATACCGCAACTGAAAGAGAAAGAAAACTGCAAATCGTGGTCATGGAATGGACAGGATCCTCCAATAAGAAAAAAACAACAAAAAAAACCAACCTATAAACGCCAAATGTCATATATGACAAAAAGCTTCTTTAACTGAGCAAAAAGTGTCACAAATATCTCGCCATTCCTCTATTTTTTTTTTTACCACCGCAGCGTCTGAAATTAAAATGCAAAAAAGCAGGACACTTAAAAACCTCTGAGGTACCTATAAATACACGCGCTGATTTATTGATCGCTCAGCAACTTTGGGACAATTTATGACACAATTAGCACAAACTGTTTATCACCATATCCCCTTCCTCCAAGCTGGAGGCGGAAAATGAGCTTTAAGTACGTAGCAGGCACGCGGGAAGCGGAGACGCAAAGCCCCTAAATGCTGGTTTACTTTCCGACGAACCTCTTGTTATTCTGGCCTCGTGCTGTCTGCCTGCAGGAGAGCCGTGTGTGACGGCCTCGTGCCTCTTGACTGCTGAGTGAGCACACAGATGCCTGCAGATGCCTGCGTGACTCAGCATATCTGCTCCGGAGTAATTACCAGCCGAGCAAATATGCATCCGCGTGCGTATGCGCCTGGTGTTCGCCATGGCCCAAGGACGGGCACGTGCGCACGTTGTTTAAAGGATGGGTAAAATGTCCTTAGGATTCTAAAGATGTGCTCTCCGCATGAATTGGAATGGAAATGGAGAATTAACTTCCAGTCGGGGAAAATACAAATATTTCTTAATGACTGCCTGGATACAGCGTACGCCTCTCCTCCGTCTCCGGTTGGGTTCCCCATTTGCTCTCAGTGAGCGCTCCCTCATATCAGAGTCATCCATCATGGCCCTAGCACAGCTAACCACATGGCTGCCGTCCATAAGAGCGATCGACTGGCTGGCCGCCGCGTGCTGATAGGGCCTTTTAAGAGATGCACCTTATGCCCTTAGCCCATCCATCTTCCGGTTAAGGGAGCCGGATAGTTCAGAGGTCCTGCTCAAGAGTGGACAAACCAGGCAGTCAGGCATTCCTCAGCTGGACAACACTGCTACTGTGGCTGACGTGCTTTAATGCAGACCAAATGAATCACTGATGGTAAAAAATGTGCCAGGCTTCTTTGCACAACACTCGTTTTGGACACATGAGGAGGGGGGAAAGTGCCACTATTTAGCACATATAGCACGTATTTCACACATACTCCATATCGCTGGATCTGTTTAGTGTTCCGAACAGTCTGTATGTGTGTGTGTGTATGTATATATATAGCTATATATACACATACATACA
>JAQLOM010000015.1:15732792-15748895 GCA_030068315.1 Chrysichthys thysi
CACACACACACACACACACACACACACACACACACACACACACACACACACACACACACACACACTCTATAGGACACTTTAGCATTTCAATAAATACACTCTATGGCAAAAAGTTTGTGGACACTTGACCAAAAACACTTCTGTGCGCTTGAACATCCCTTTCCAGATTGATTATAACCTCCGATCTTCTGGGAAGGAGGAGCTCCACTAGATGTTGGAACATGGCTGGGGAAATCTACCCATCCACCCACAAGAACATTAGTTGGGCTACAAAGCCTGGGGTGTAGACAGCACTCTGATTCATCTCAAAGGTGGTCACTGGGGTTGAGATCAGGGCTCTGTGTGAGGCGCCTTGAGTTCTTCCATACCAACTTTGGCAAACCATCAGGCTTTGTTGATCTTGCTTTGTGTACAAGACAACAACCGTACTTCTGCTTATAGACTAATGCGTTCGACTTCCCCCCCCCCCTTTAAATAAGCCTAGGACAACTTGACTGGCCTCAAACGGCCACACCTCAAACCCAATGAAAAATGATAGCTGTTTGGAACAGCAGGTAGGTGCAACCAAATGAATCCCTGAACCCGAGGTTAATTACGCCAACCACCAAAAAACCCCCAAAAAAACAAACCAAAAACAAAAAAAAAAAAAACGCATAAATAAGCAACTAATTTTGTTTTACCAAAGTTCATTTCGTGTCTTTCTTTGTTGAAATGTGTTTACAAAGACCTACTCCTAGGCCCAGGATAACTTTCTTGCCTATATATTCTTGCCACTCCATCATCTCATACCTTTCTTCTCGCCACATGTGCTTCGCTGACGGGAAGAATCGTCGCCTTTGAGAAACAAAATCGAGTCTTATTTCCCGTAAGAATGCTCCCCTTATTTCCTACTGTGTTTTTCTCCAAATGATTATTCAGCTTTCAAACCACAGACTCCTCGGAGCAGGGTTATTTTTGCGTGACGAGAGGCCGTTTTTTAAAAATTTTTTTTGGTGAGGCGCCTGATGCTTCCGCTCCACTCCAGATACAATGTGAGTGATGAATCTGTTAGACTACCGTCAATTACAGCTCAAGGGAAAGGTAATCAGATGGCAGGAATGAACAAATGATAAGACGACGTCTCCTGCTCTCCTTTTTCACTATATATACATATATATGTGTGTGTGTGTGTGTGTGTTTAAGAAGGAAAGGGTGAATAGAGTGAAAAATGGTCCTCTCTGGGAGGTGGCCTATTTCATTCCGGACGTCAGTTCTACCAAACAAAAGCACTTTCCTGGCACATTTCCGGAATATTTTGACAGCTAATCTGCTGACTATTAAAACTGACGTTTTTACAAACCATAACTGCTTGTGGTCGCACACTGGAATGCCGTCTACGATTCTTACGCTTCTCGTCTTGCGTTTGTGGCTCGCTTGGCAGATCTTACTTCAGCCCCTCAGGAATGGCTGCTAATAAAACACGGAGAAAGAGTAAACACTGATTTTGCACTCTGCTGAGTGAACCTTTTACACTGCGAGGCACCAGGCCACGCAGTTTCAGCAGATTAATATCAAATAGCTTGCGATATACTGGATAAATATCTGTTCTCGATGCATTTTGGGGCCCGTCACACACCACTATGGAAAACATCTGGAACTGCTGTACTGTGAAAGACTGACTTATCTTCAACTTCTTTACTAGCATTCCAAGCTGCTTGAGTCCTGACACAAAGGAAAGCAGCAGCAGCTGATTATGACAAGTGGAGTGTAAATACATAGGCATTCAGGTCTGCTGGGAGATGAAGCGAATGCAGGATGAAGCAGCAGAGCTAACGCGTTTGCTGTTCGCCACTGAAATCGCACTTGTATCTCCACTCATCTTCCAATCTCGAACCTGGTGCAAACGGCAACCCTTCCGTTACTGATGTCAGGAAAATCATCGTCCATTTCACAGCACTTGGTTGCTTCATTTCTGCCAGCGTTCCTTTTAAATGATAGCAACCTGGTACGCCCCTCTCCTGCCTGCGGGTCTACCAGGAACTCGTGAACTTCTGATGAACCTCGTGAACTCCCATGCAGAGACTTTTTTTTGGGGGGGTGGGGGTGGCTAAATATGTCTCCCTTTTCCAATTCCCCAGCTTTTCACGGCTGTTTCGTTTTTTTTTTTGTTTTTTTTTGGCAGGTACTTGGTGTGTACATGTTGCAGAGACCTGGCAACCCTGCACAACAACAGTCAGCACTTGGCCAGACAGAGCCTGGTTTTGTTTTGTTTTGTTACACCCTAATGCGCAGTTTTTGCTTCCGTACCTGTTGCTAAGGAAATGAACAGCTCATGAGAACTCGGCTTAGCCTTTGCAAGACTGAATGGTTCAATTAGCGCACATCAGCACATAATTTAGCAAGGCAATGCTCGTTTTTCACTGGATCGGGAAAATATCGCGTGGAGAGCCCAGCGTGTCCGATCGAATTGGAATTTCAAGCATTGCCGCATCCACAGTAGCCAGATCTAGATCAGGGATGTCCAATCTTATCCGCGAAGGGTCGGTGTGGGTGCGGGTTTTCATTCCAATCGAGCGGGAGCCACACCCGATTCCAGCTGTTTAAATCAGTCGGGCTCGGCTTTCAGGTCGCTCGGATTCGGCTTTGGCTCGGTTGGAATGGAAACCCGCATCCACGGCGGCCCTTTCTGGATAAGACTGGACACCTCTGTTCTAGATGAACAAACGCAAGCTAGTTAGTCAGGGGAAAGGTCACGGTTTTCAATTAGGCCCATCAGACTTGGGGCCGACTGGAAAACCTTTCAAATTATTCGTGATGAAAAAACGTTTGCCAATAATAAACTAGCTAGGGTATCCAGCATAATAAACCGAATAATAATAAATAGCATAATCAATCCTGAAGGCTTCCGACATAGCTTTTTATAAGGGGTTCTTGTGATTTTAGGTCATTTCCGAGACCCTGTATTTCAAGCTATGCTCCTAATACAATCATTTTACTCCTTTTGCAAGGAATAGCTGTCTGGTACATACTGTATTTTCAACTGTTCTAGCATCCAAACAAAAAAACAAAGAAAGTCTAAATGAAGCAAAAGTGCTTGGAATGCAAAATTAGCCTGACCTCCCCTGCCAACCGGTCCACATCCCAAACAGGAATGAAGCAAATACGTTGCCATAACCCAGTATGTGCCCATGACCTCATGTACAGGAGGGCGATGTTCACATGATTGTTCTACACCGTGGCCTGTTCATGTTTCCCCAGTGGAGGACACACCAGCCACCAGGGAGGACTTTTAATGAGCCGTCTGTTTAAACTAGACACGGTTACTATTAAACTGTCAGACCACTGATCGACACTTAAACGTAAAAGCTAAAAGTAGGTAAAAGTGCAGGCTTTGTTGTTGCGTCTCCATTTCTGGCGGTCACTTGAAAAATGAAGATTTAACGTGACCTTTAAATGCCGATTTGAATACGGTCGTCCCTCGCCATATCACGGTTCACTGTATCGCAGGTTTTTAAAACAAACAAACAAATAAATAAATATATGGCTTCTGGCAGTGAACCCAAGCGCCAGAGGAAGTTGCTTACCATCAAAGAAAAGGTGGAACTCCTCAGCACGTTAAAGGAAGGCAAAAGCTACGCGGCTGTAGGCTGCCAGGGTTTGTAAGAGTGTGGGAAGGCTTTATAAAGCCTTACAATATATATAAATAATAAAATAAATACAAGGTCGCTGCTTCGCGTGGTGTGAGGGATGACGGTATCCTGCTTTTAACAATGGCTAAAAAACAGCTTTAAAAGAACTTATCCTGACAATATTTGCCACAAAATCGACCTCGTATCGTCGCGCTGTTCAACATCCGAGCTCAGAAAGCAAGTGCTGCCTCCAGAGTACAAGCTTCCTGATTACACTCCATTCCAACGGCGCGCTGACGAGCGACGTACGGACAGGAATATGGCCGTAGAAATAAATAAATAAACAAAATAAATACGGCAGTCTTTTAGTGCAGCGCTGCTCCTCAAAGTGCAGCTGCCATCGTCGGCGTGCGCCAGCGGAGCTGTTCCGCGGTGCATGGGAAACAGATTGTCCTTGAGGCTCGGCATAAATCAAGACTCGGGAAAGACAGAGGGGCTTGTGAGCATGGCGCCTGCCAGGGAAGTGATACACTTAATTAAGTAGTGTTTGTGTGTTTGCTGAGGTGGGTGTGCTTTGAAAGGCCCTTAATAGAAGAGTAATGCCACTGAAAAACAACTTTGTAGGTGGGGGGTGGTGAGCTGATGAAAAGCTGGGTGTGGACAAAGCCAGTTCCATGTCGAGGGGTTACAAGACGGCGTTGACACGCCTCCACCACGTGTCCTTAAACAGCACGAGCATTACAGAGCAATAGGTGCAATAACACGTCCTTCCTTTAATGTTCCCCGTACATCGTGGCAGCCTCGTAGTCGTTTCCTCCCATGATGGGTTTTGTGCGCCTGGGCGCCCCTTTTGACAGCGTTCCCGCCTGCATCGCTTCAACAGATGTATTCTGGGAAAGATTTCACACGAATGTTTGGGTCTGGAGATCTGGGGAGCTTTAAAGGAGCAAGACATTTGTTGTTCGTGAGGAGGTAGTGCTGTCGTAGGAAAACAGAAAAGGGGGAAACTGACGAGTCATCCTTTTTTTTTTTTTTTTATCCATTTCTAGTTACCTTCCACACATGTAAATTTAAGTTCAAAAGGTCCCTCTTTCGTTACGCCGCTTTAAGCAATCGTTTAAAAAAAACAAAAATAAATAAATAAATAAAAAAACACCACAAACAAAACAGCTTGTCACGTTAACGAGAAACTGTCGAGCTCGACCTCGTCGGTCCGGAGTACTTTCCTGTAAAGGAACACTTACTTATTTCCTAACAAATAGGTTCCCCATCATCACCGTCAATTCCACATCTTTCCCTGTTAATCAATGACACGTTTCTATTCAGCGAAAGTGGCGTGGCCACTGGACAAGTACTTGTGCGTGAGGAACGAGTACAACGGTGCCTGGACCTACTCTTAGGGCTGCTTCAAGACAAAACGAATCGACCGTGCTGCTGTATGACGCGACATAATGAAATCATTTCCCTTTTTACCTTTAAAGCTTCTTGCAACATGTCGTTGATTGTGTTGAGTCACGCCGAGGCTAGAGCTTATTTACGCAAATCACATACTCGTTCCTCCACTTTTCACTCAAATGACAGGGCAGCTTCTTGCTCCTCGCTTCATTTTACATGATGTACACGGACGCGCCTCGACCATGGCTCACGCGCTACGTTCAACAGAAGCTCATAAAAATGCGCCGCACTTAATGCAACTGGTTTTTCCCCTTTACAAGCAATTTTTATTGGTCGAATTACCCACAGGATCTGTTAAAGCGGAGGAATTATAGAGCAGTAGAGTACAATGAACCCCAGGGACAGGAGCAGACCAACAATGTGCTAAAGAAAATATGACAAGTGCATAGAAACAGACACGAGAATGGTGCGCTGACAAACGAACATAAAAAAAAACAAACAAAAAAAACAAATGGCTCCTGCATTATTTATGCTAGTTGCTAAAGCACACCTATGTTGCCCAGGTGAGCTCTTCAGTAACTCCCTATGAACTGTGTACATTACCCTCAGGTGACGCTCTCGGTCCTGGGATCATATCAGGAAAAAAATATAATAATAAAATGGATAAAATATGGATCTCAGCCCCCATGCTTCCATGAGCGTTTTAGCTAAAATAAGGAAATTCCAAATATACTGATTGATTTTGCTTGTCTTCCCGCTTGCATGCACCAGCACTACACTTTATTAGCTTTCAGATATCATCACTTCTACAGTAACATCTCATTCACAGGGACGTGTATTATTGACACTATGTAATCAATACAGTTGGAAAAAATATATATTTGATTCCGTTATGGTGTATGTTTTATGTGGAGCCATATATACGGCACCGTGTTCAGAACACCAGTTCGTAGCTGCTATAGTAGAAGTAAGAACAGGAAAACAACTCTGAAATGTACCTATAACCGGATCAAAACTGTCGTAGAGGTAGTTGCTTCATGTCAGACTGCCTCACACGTTGTTTTAGGTTATTATTTCACCATGTTGGCACCCAGTGTTGTTCGAGCTGATGTTTCAAAATAGGGCTGGGTGATACGACCTAAAAATCATATCGCGATATTTTCAAAAATATCGCGATATGATTTTTAGGTCATATATTATAAATATCATCCAGCCCTAGTTCAAAAGTCTATTATCAAGACGTATTTTAAGCATTACTTCCTTCAGGTAGACTCTGCATCCTGGGAAGACTCTCAAAGGATTCATAGCCACATTTATTTATTTATTTATTTATTTATTTATTTATTTTTTAACAATAATTAAAGTACAGTGGGACCTTGTTGCAACACAACAATTAAGGTGTTTCAGCCCTCAAAAAGCGGCAGCGGTAGCTCAGAGGGTTAAGACGTTGGACTACTGATTGGAAGGGTGGGAATTCAAATCCAAGCACCGCCAAGGTGCAGCTGCTGGGCCCTTAACCCTCAACTGCTCAGTTGTATAAATGAGATAAAATGTAAGTCGCCCTGGATAAGGGCGTCTGCCAAATGACTGTAATGTAAAAACATGTTTTTAAAGTGTATTCTGGGTTTATATGTGTGGCAATAAAACATAAAATAAAATCAATTAATAAATTGGAATAAAATTAAAAATCACCTTAATTATAGAAAAATAAAACTAAACGAAATAAACGGGTGATTTTAATGCACGTTACCTCTGCAGTGGATACATAGTTGCTGGCGTAGGTGGACGGTGGTGAAGGAATATGGTGGCGGTTCTCGTGTTTTGCGATTCTTTCTTTATTTCAACTGTTATACGCTTAGGCTTCTTACTCTCACTACCATTTTCACTTTCTTGGGACCCGTAATGAAGCTTATAGAGCAAAAATGCAGAGAAACACAACGGAAAAATGCGTTGAACACGTTCACACCACGAGTGCTTGACTGGTACTGAATGTTTGTGCCGTGAAGCGTGGGTTGGCTTCCTGTACATCAGTCGATGATTTGTTCGCCAGTCAGTACAAAATGTGTTCGGGAATTTACTTTGTACTTCGATTTGTTTACCATCCAAAGCATTCGCGAGCCGAGGGGCAACTGTATCATATTACTACTATTTCTTTAAGAGAAAAAAATGTTTTAAAAAAAAAAAAACAACACAGTTTAGTGCTTGTAATGTTTACTCACAAGCGGTCCATGAGTTGAACGTTCAAGAAATCACTCGCATCGCCAAAGCAGCCATGGATACACATTGAAATACAAGAAGAAGAATCGTGGTGTTTTGGGTTACATCCTCTTTTTATTTATTTATTTATTTATTTATTTCTGCCATTTCTTTCCTTGATGGTTGTCTTGTGTTCATCAGGCAGTAAATCAGTTTCACATCTTCTGTCCAACCTTGTGCGGATGTGTCACACACACACACACGTTTGTGTGCATGCACACACATGAATGCGCATTTCATAATTCAGTTCATCATTCCAGCTAAGCAGCATCCAGATGGAAGGCGATGTTTGAGCTGTGTGCAGTGTACACATACGGGTTTGTATAGTTCCAAGTTAATTTGCGTTCACGCTACACTCCACACATGCTACCGTAAGGAGCGCTGAAACACTTTAGTCTACATAGTGACCTGAATAAGGGAGAGCATTCATTTATCAAATCAAATCCAAGCGCGGCAATGCCGTGTTTGTTTTCCCCTCCCGCTCCTTACAACACGCCATTCAAGATACACGGCAGGAAAGTAGTGGATTGAGAAGCTTGTAGTCGTGAATAAATCAAGGTCACACATTACACAGGCTATAAAAATCCCTTTGGGCTCACCAGGAGGCATACTGAATACAGCAAAAGGGAGCGGCATTGTGTGTAGAAATCATTTCTCCTCCTTTAATACACTTATTGATAAACTCCAATGCTTTTTATACAGTGGTGGGCCACTTCCTCCACTTCCTGTGCCGCAGGCCCCGGTCGAACATTCCTGAACATTTACAAAAGTGCACAGCAAACAAAGTGAAGCCTTGGAGGCCAGGAACAAAGCTTTCATTGTTTTGCCTCAGCTTGAAAGACACTCAGATTTGAGTCACTCACTCACTCGCTCGCTGCCTCACACACACACACAAATCCAAACTAAATACACAAACGCGGGAAACTTTGTTCACCATGTTCAAAGGCCTCAGACAAAACATCTATGACTAATATCAAACAAGAATAAGCGACGTTATTTATTGACAATGTTAATATAGCTTACAAAGTTACAAAAGAAAAGGGGGGAAAAAAAATAAAAAATATATGAATGGACCAAGCTTGACAAAATGCATCGCTAATGATTGAAGTCCAACAAGCCTTCACCTGGGCAGAAACCACAGGCCGAAAGTTATAAAGTAAAGAAAGAAAGAAAGAAAAAAAACCCCACTTCTGTAAAGAAAGGTATGCTGCATAATCCATAGGACATATTTGTAGTCCTATAATCTTTCTCTTTTTATATTTATGTAGCAAATGAACAATTTAATACAACTTTGGGTTGCAGTTCATGCTTAGCTTACGTATAACGCTAAGAGAACTAGTTTGAATGTTAGCTTGGTACATTGTAATAGATCTATTAGCTGGCTAGTAATGCTAGTTACACAGCTAGCATGGCTTAGGTCAGCTTAGCCTTTGACATTAGTTACTAAATTAACTCATAACTAACAAAAAGCAGCTCACAAAAAAAGTAGAATTGGAAAAGAAACGCATTGTTTTTGGTCCCACCCAAACTTCTACAGGGGAAAACAAAAAGCCTGCTAGTTTTCATCAGCTATTTAACTAGCTAAATATCATTATATCAACACGTCAGCGTGTGGTTACCTAAAATTAGCATTTTCAAATGATATTTTCTTACAATTAATCTCTGTTATTCCATTGATATTTTTTCCCATTTTAAATCAAGTCGCCCAATTACATCAGTATTTTTTTATTTTTTTGGCATGAACTAGCCAGCTTCTGTTGAATTAGCTTGGTGTTTCACACTGAAGCAACTGGATACTGTGGGGTTTTTTGTCTGTATGTTTTTTGGCACAGCTTTTAGACTTGTCACAACCTTAAACATGCAGCAAAACTTTTCATAATCACAACTCCTGCAAGCCTAGGGTATTAAAAGTCCAGGCAAATTTCTCATTTGTAAGCCTCATCAGTGCTTGGCTTGTTTTTTTTTTTTTTATAAAAAAAACAAAAAACAACAAAAAAAAAACACACACACACACACACAAAATGGCTGCATAAACAGACAGTGGAGGAATAATTCATTTTTCAGGGTCATTTGTCCTGAGCACCCATTAGTAATCAGTGGGAAATGGCATCAGGTTTGTCCATGCACATTAAATGCTTGTGTGTAAAATGCTGTGCAGCGTTGCATCAATGTGACCGATTTAACCAGTCTTCCAGCAGGCCCATGAAATCATCTTATAGCACACATCTGGCCTTTCTAACAAAGTGACCCACCAAGGAGAGCCCCATGCTGCAGACGTTGACCCTAAAGTCAGAAAAGCGTGGAATCTGACCGCTGAGGTCACACTGTTTCAGAGCTTAGTTGGGTGATTCATAGGGCCACTTTCATCAAGACAAAGCACTGCAAGATTTAAAAAAATTAAAAAAAAAAATAAAAAAAAAAGGCTTTGAGAAGAGGTATAATGGACTGGGAGGATCTGATCCAAAGTGAAAAGATGGAGGAGTCGGCTTTATGGGGCGGCAGAATCCTGCGCTCGCTGTCAGGGCCAGATCATGATGTTTTACGCTCATGGTCTCTGCAATTCTTTCCCATTACAAGCCCCAGAGCCTCGGCCCATCTGCACGAAACCATTTTTCCTCGACATACTCGGTTACAAAAGAGCGACAAAATAAAGAATCCGGCATCAATCGATGGATAAACATAAAACGGTACGCAGGCCAATCAATCAATTATATCTGCCTTTGTGCATGCCATTTAATTCCGTTTCATCTCTATGACACTTAACAATAAATATTGTCACCCTTGGTTACGAGCAACATTAAAACGAAATCAATCTTCTAGGGGAGCACCAGGTAGAGGACTTACAGATGGTTATTCTGTACAATTGTATACGGTGGACCCTCGACTCACGAACGCATCAGATGGTGAACAAATCTGATACAGAAGTATGAACTAAATTCCCCAAACAGATTTCGTCCCGACCGATGAACAAAGCCTCGACCGACGTACAGCCAGCCAACCCACGCTTCACGGCACAAACCTTAAGTTCCGGTCAAGCACTCGTGGAGTGAACATGTTCAATGCGTTTTCTCGGTGTGTTTCTCTGCATTTTCGCACTATAGGCCTTCATGATAGGTCCCAAGAAAGTGGAAATGGTAGTGACAGTAAGAAGCCTAAGCGTATAACAGTTGAAATAAAGAAAGAAATAATCACAAAACATGAGAACCGCCACCATATCCCTCTGCCACCTTCCACCTACGTAATTGTATTTACATTCATTTCAAAATGGGAAAACTCAATTTGGTTCGCGAAGAGAGTCTAGGATTCGGTTCACGAACAGAGTCTCGGAACGAATTAAGTTCATGAATCGAGGGTCCACCGTACTGTAAAGTCAAACAGGACTAAATATATTCTGACCAACAGTCCGGGGATGAACACCGTCACGTCTTGGTTACAGCAGCACTTCTTGGATGCAATTCGAAATGATGTAGGTGAGATTATCCACTGAAGCAGGGGCAAGGCTGTTTTGAGGACGTGCAACCTAAAGCCGAATGTTAGTCCAGTTAGATTTTTGGAGCCCTTTTTAGGAAGAGACAGGTATTTTTCTATTTGTGCGTATATTCTTCTTCTTCTAATAAATCACTGACACTGGAGTATGCCATACTGTAACTGCACTTTGTCACTTATATTGTGCTCCATACGTCATGAAAATAGTGCTTGCCCAAGCATTACTTTGAAGCAAACTTGCATTCATAATCAGGAAAGGAGAGAGATTTGTAATGACATCAGCGGTAATGTCTAGAGTGCTCATATTATGCATAAACCTGATGAGTGCTGCGAGCTACGCAATGCTGTTGCCTGTCTAAACTACGGCATAGGAGTTTGCTCTACTCACACAAAGATGTCTGCATGTTGAATAGGCCAACCTTGAGATAAAGATGGGTGGAAACCAGCTAAGTATGTGTGACGCTAGATTGGCTCAGTGTCTACAATCTTATCCAGATTGAATCTGTCTTATTTCACTTGTGTAATCAGTTCATCTTGGTCTCCAGTCAACTGTCAAGTGTGTCTCCAAATTGGCTCTGAGGAAAGCCAACAGGCACACTGGTCCCTTGCAGATAAGAGTGAAGACCCAAGGGATCTCTGATCCAAGGGGTGAGCAGTAAATCCTGGGCCTCTGGATAGAAATCAAGGCAAGGACGCCATTCCCATGAGCCACTATACCCCACTCGTGTGCTGATTACCACTTATTAAGTACTTGTGCACCATCAAATCATCAAACTGATTTGACACCATGTTGAGTCTTATTTGGCCCATTTTAGTCAGATTTTCAAACTCAACCCATTACAGAAAATCCCCCTTCTTGGGTTTATCTTTGCTTTTCAAGTCTTTTTTCCCCCCCATCTGCACACTTGATGTAAGTTTGGCACCTAAATGATGAAAAAATTCGAACCTACGCACCGACGGCATTTCCGAATTTAGATCAGCTTCGGTCACTTTACATTCACGTGTAGCTCATGTATGGACCAGTGTAATGGCCTAACCGCTCCCTTGAAATTTATGCTCGTCAAAGGCTCTCTAAGAGGTTCGGTAATCCATCCCTTATTGGCTCAGGTACACAGTCAGGTTTAAAAAGACAAAAGTGACAAAAATACATTTTGCATATCCAGTAGGGATCTGCAATTACAGCACGATTGTTGTATCTAGTACAGGAAGCTCTTGTTTGATTAATTCTAGCTCATGATGTCCCAGTTGCAACCGTCTTGACGAGGTGGAGCCGTTTGGCTCGGAGCCTTCTCTTTTCGCGGAGTTTTTTAGGAATACATTGAGTGTAATGATGGTCCCCACAGGGTCTGAGCAGCTCAGCGGTGCCTAGTGCTGCTGAGAGATAAGTGACAACAAAAGCGCTTGAATGGCCATTAATTAAGGAGTTGGGGGAGAGAAAGTGACATCCCACAGACCTACACTGGACAGACTGCCCTCATTCAGCCATAATGTAATGACTGTTTATGTCCCAAACCAACAGGGAGCCCATTTTAAAGTCACTCTTTGAGAAATAGTGGTGCATTATGGGCCTGAAGATAAGATTGTAACCATTAATGCCACTGCAAAGTTATTGCAATAGTGGCTTCGATACTTATCTTAAAGGGGACCTGCCGTAAAAATTCAGTTTTTCTTGTTTTTGAAAGGAGATGCGTCAATGAGACTTATCTCCGCTAGGACGTTCAAACTGAGCCGTTACCTTCCTAGACTGTAGTGGCCATAGAAAGAAAATGGGCTGAAAGAATGAGCCAATTCGAAAAGCCTTTTGTTAGTAAGTACCACCGAAAATTTTGCCCCCTCCATTGACATATGACCACGCATAGCAAACTGAATCAAGAAGACAGGGAGGAGTTAGTTATCTATATGTAGTTATTCAGCAAAACAAAAAAGAAGAGATGTCAATACAGTCTACCAAAAGAAGCTAACATACAAAACCAGTGGCAGAATCTCAGTTTTGGGGGAAGTCCCTGAAGATTTCCCAACACATGCTGAGCCATGACCAGGGGGACATGGCCTAGATGCTAGCTAATTCCTCCAGGATCAGGCCTCTCCACCCACTGGCATCAGTCACCAACCCATGCTGAGTCACGTGACCTGGGCGGTGGGGGTGGTGGGCTTCTAAGCTAAAACTCCAGGGATCTGTGCCTTAATTCTTTGAGAAACATGGCTAACCGAGGATATCCCTGCCTCAAGTTATTAAACTATAAACTCAATCCATAAACCGCAACGAACGGACATCTGAATCCGATAAGAGCAGGTGGTGTAGCAGCGCTCGCAAAACTTCTCGCAAAAAAATCTTATCCAGTCGTCCCTCGCAATATTGCGGTTCACTGTATCGCCGTTTTTCTAGTTTTGTATCGCGGATTTTTTTCTATATCGCGGGATTCTGGAATATAAAAAATATAAAACGTGCTAATTCAAACATATTGAAAGAACATTCAATCGAAAGAAAATACAGTATGTATTTCATCAGCGGAGGAACACACAATGAAAACGCAGTGTACGCCACTACCGCTCGTCAGGCGGACCAGTCATGTGACCGCGAGGGAGCTAGGACGGCTATAAACGGGAAGTCAACTCGCCGGCATTCGCTCAGACATCGCTCTTTCGCTTCGTGTCCATGAGCTCCCATCACTTCAGTAGCTTCGTGTCCTTTGAGTCTATCTCCTCAGCACTCAGCTCCTGAGGTTTCAGCCTCTTTCCCTTACGCTTTCCCCGTCACCATTTTCACCGGTTAAACCGTACACCGTCTCCCGGTGGGATTCCGCTTTGCGTGCTTTGGGTGTTACAGCAAACAGCGTGAGCCTTCCAACTCGTTGCAGCTCACTCCGCAACTGGGTCAAAACCACACGCGACAAGGGCGTTCTGAATTCATGCTCCGTCTGTGATTTCTACTCGCACTGACCCCGCTTGAGCTAGTTTGCCCATGTGAGATTGTACACGGCACACTATTGGCTGATGGATGGGAGGCGACCAACCACAGCGCTGTGTTCTGTATCCTGGGCGCTCATTGGCTCAGTGACCGTCCATCTCATCGTCATCACTACTGCACAGCTAATTCATCATCTTGATCGTTCAAGTTGTAGTATACGTCACTGGTGAGTACTCATATGGATTTTATATGTTGTTAAAATGACGTCGGTTTAAGAGTGTAGAGAGTGTTTAAGAGCAGAGGAAGTGTTTATAAGACTGACTGGGATAGTGTTGGACTTAAAACAAAATGATTTAAAAGGAAGTTTAAAATTATGTTTCTAAAATGGGCTTCTGTATTCTTGGTTATCGAACTGGTGCTTTGGTGTCTGCTACTTTATTTTCCCTTTTCATATTCAAGTTCTTCATTAAGAAATAAATAATTAATTAATTAAAAAAAAAAAAAAAGCAAGCATGAATCCTTGCGGAGAAGCCATTGTTTACCTTTCAGAGTTAAGCTGCAGTTTCTCAGGTGTGTACGGCGTGGGTGCGGTTATCCTTTCATCATATTAGTGAATCAGACCGAGGCCATTTATATATTTATTTTTAAAAGTGCACACACCCCCAAAATTTAAAAAGGCACATACCAAACTCAGCATGTTTTTTTGTTTTTTTTTTTAAATCTTCGTATACTTTATAAAAGCATCTCAAGGAATACTATACAATACATGAAAAGGGCGTGCCAGGTGCACTATACCAGGCTAAACCAGGAACGCACACGTAAATAATACCCAACTATTGTGACTACAATAATCAACACCTCTTCCCAAGAGCGCTCAGGTTTCAGAAAGCACATTTAAGCATTTAAGGTCTGAAATCGTGTCTAAACACAAGAGCGAAACCTATCGTTATTTACCTTGGCTTTATTTAGAGACTCATGATGCATACGTTATGGTGGGTGCCATTTTCTTAAACATAAGCGACAGCAATCAGGTTTCGCTGTCATCTCTCTATTATTTATTCTTTTTAAATAAAAGGTTCTTTTCTCACGTTTCTCATTTTGCAGCAACATTCAATGAGAAATCTAACGTGGTAATTTCTTGAAGCCGACAAATAAAAGCTGGACCCAAAGTTCCAGAACGCGATGCATCCATGTGACGCAAGCTGTTAGAAAACTGCTCGCCAAAGTTAAAACACACCGTCATGTTGAGGTAGAAACTTAAAAACCAAAGACGCAAAATAAATAAATAAAGCCGGCCCAATTTCATCAAAAAATAATTGCACCACTGAACTGATAAACATCGACGGGCAAAGTGTTCGTGGCGGATTTTTCCTTTAAGGCAGAGCCAAACCTTCAAAAGTAAAGGAAAGCTCATTTCCATATATCTTTTAAATTAAAACCTGCGAGGTTTTTGAAATATGGGTCGTGAGGAACAGTTTGCTACGGAGTCGCTCGCACTTCCCATTCAAAATTGCTTCTGAAATATGATTCGAGGATGTGGAACTTCAGCTGCAGATTAGAAATGACAGATACTTGGCTCACAGTGAGTTCCGAGCAGTTCTAACGCGCTATTGAGAACGTGGTGCTGTAGACAGCTTGGAGGCCTGGCGTGCCAACAGATCTCTTGGATCACTTGTCTCCGAAAACATTCAGCACATGCTCTGTAACCGATAATAAACTTGGACTTCAAGAAAGACCACTCATCAACGTTTCATCTAAAAAGTTGACGGCGGGAGCAAGAGCGCCAGCGGAATTGCATTCCTCGCTTGCAAAAAAATAAAAACGTGCATTCGTAGAAGAAAAGGAGCGGGGATACTTCACAACCAGCGCACGACTCCCGACCTGTGAGAAGGCGCTATTCTTTTGCAGGAGTATCTGCCGGGACTCAACTTACAAAACCAGGAAGGAAAAGGTTCCCAGACAATCAGAAACACTCGAGCTTACACGTTACACGCCTGAGGCGAGACAATAGTACCATGGCGTCTAAACTCCTGGAATATGATGCTAAAGTCACCTTAAATATCCGTTAAACCCTGGATATGAATCCCTTAGAGACTTGTTAAACATGGAGGTCATGGTTGGGCAGACAAATACAAGTTTGCAAGTATCATCACACATCGTTCAACTCTGGTCTTGGTGACTAGCTGATCCACTGGATCGGGGGGTAATTCACACTCTTCAGGATGGCAGGAGCCCAGAACCGTCTTGAGAAACACAGCGCGTCTGTTGAACACAGGTGCAGGCCGTGAAATTACCCTTAAAATCTGACGACTATTATTTTCACTCCAGGAATTTGAGCATTTCTTGGAAATTTTACTCTGTCAAGCACTGTTACAATTTGCTTCACTAGCATGTCACTAGGTCTGGGAAAACCTACACTGAATGCTGCTTGCTATGGCTGAATTCTTGCA
>JAQLOM010000015.1:15748995-15761108 GCA_030068315.1 Chrysichthys thysi
TTACTCTCACTACCATTTCCACTTTCTTGGGACCCATAATGAAGCTTATAGAGCAAAAATGCAGAGAAACACAACAGGAAAATGTGTTGAACACGTTCACACCACGAGTGCTTGACTGGAACTTAAGGTTTATGCCGTGAAGCGTGGGTTGGCTGTCTGCACGTCAGGCAAGGATTTGTCTGTCAGTCGGTACAAAATCTGCTCGTGAATTTAGTTCGCACGTACGCCGATTTTCTCGCCATCCGATGTGTTCGTGAGCCGAGGGTCCACTGTATAAAAAGAAACGTAATTAAAAGGTATCACTATATTCCCGATATCTTAGCATGTTTTGTGATCTCACAAAGCCATTAAAATATTATTAAACTGTCACATTAACTGGCCTTTAAACAACCCAAGGAAAGTGTTTAAAGGAAAACACTTTATGCACATCTATACTGAAGTATCGGTAAGATACTCTCAGCAATTCTACCTTCTACTTTGGCGTTTGTTGCTGTATTCATGCAAAAAACCGCACCAGTCTGCGTGGATTCTTCCTTTAAATTCCTCAAGTAAAAAAAAAACATGGAGAAATTAGCTTTACATCACTGTAGCCACGTTGAAACCCACAAGCAACGCCCGTTTATTTCACTGTGGTATGACTAATGAAAACACAGGCCCAATGAAAGGTTGATAGAGACATCCTAGCAGCTCATCCCTGTAAAACTCGCTGGAGCTGTTTACGAGGGAGACTCCGGAGTTGGCTGGCTTTATTTCAATATTTATTGTAAAGATCAGCGCCTGCATAAAAAGCCTGGATTATATATATGGCGAGTGTGGCGGCGGCACTAAAACGCAAGCCTGCGGTCGGCGGCTTAATGCAGGGGTAACGGTGTGGTTTTAAAGCCATACTTCTAAATCTTTTTACAAGTGAGCTTCTTACAGCTAAAGCAGCTGGCAACGGCAGACTGCCTATAAACCGCTAGGTCTTAAAGGAAGCCACATGAAAGCCTTCGCCCGTGCTCTGCAAAGCTCGCGTAAACCCAGTCTGCTCCATAAACCTCCGAAATCAATAGCACATACAAACAGTCTGGCCTTTCGACCAAACGGACCAAAATGGTAGGAAGTGGTTGGAACAATCTGAGGCTCTGCAGAAATGTTTCTCCTGGTAAGACACCCCTTCGATTTGGATATTCTCCTGTTACCCATAATCAAACCATAATCACCCGTGTGCCAATTCTGAAGTGCCTTGAGGCGAGTCTGATGCGGAAAAACAGGCACAGGGTTTGAAAACCTGGAACTGGGAAGCGCTAATTTGGATTCACAGCTCCAGGGTCCTTGGATTATCTTCCACGTTTCGCACCTTCTTCCCAGGTGCGTATGGGTTTCCACTGGGTTCGTACCACTTCCCAAAAACACAGAGATGGACTGGCTACTCTAACTCACCCCTACATTTTAATGAATGCATAAGTGTGCCAACATGCAATTAACTGGTGTCTGATTGGAATACCGGTGGGTTTTTCCTGGATGGACTCCCTATCCACAGTGACCCTGACCACGATGAATTACCTTCTGATAAAGTATAAATTAATAACTTTGGTCAAAGAAGACTTCACTAATTATTTGACATCAACGTAGCTACCCTGTTGTACTTATCTTGCAATTGGACTAAAGCTCAGGTCGGCTCCAGAGACAGCAAGACCAGCGAGCTAATCAGCTTCAGAAGAGAACAGCAGTTCGGATAACATATTGCTGCTCTTTGATGATCTTTGGGAAAACGCTGCTGCTGCTCCTCCGTGATAAGAGCTACAAAAGGTGTCACCATAGGAACACAACACAACACCACGAGATCCCTTGCCATGACATCACTGCTACTGGAACGCGATTCATTTCGCAACCATAAGGGGGGAGCGCCATTTTATCCATTATTTGACCAAAAATGTTTGGTGGCTTTCTTAATAAATAGAATTAATGACGTTAATTATATACACGTGTCTAACGGTAGCTAGGCAGAAGATACGTTAACAATTTTTATTTTGTATTAATAATCTCAGAACGTTCTCCCCTGACCTTGACTGAATGTGAGTCAACACATCTTTCAAGTGGGAAAAGAGCTCTGGCTGACAGATTACCAATGCTAGTATCGGAGGGCGGCCGGATAATATCCCAGCGTTCAGCACGTCTACGCTACCGTCAATCAAACTACATTTACATGCACCGATTTGGTCATCATTCAATTTTAATTTGGGGGGGTGGACAATCCATATTTGGGTAAGTCATAACACTGAACAGTGGCATTAATATACAGTGCTCCTACGTAAAAGTTGACAGGTCTGATAATTCGAATGCTGAACCAGCAGTGCTAATAGGCCGACACTCCGCGGGAGACCTGCCTCGACGGGAACAGAAGTGATTTAATCCTCGAACGCTGCTCCAAGCGCTCTGCTTATGTCTCGTACCCCATAAACCACATGCGGAATGACTTCCATTGATCTTAATAACTTGTTGAAGGGTACGTCAAGAAATTAGCCGCGGGTGTGAGCGAAAAAAGCAAGAGCGACACGAGCAGCGAGGACGAGAACAGAAGACGAGGGATGTGAATTGGTGCTGGGGGGGGGGGGGGACCTTGAAAGCGAGGGCACAATAAAAACAGCAACGGTGAAGGAGAGCGCTGACTGCACAAGACGAGGACACGACTAATCGACGGGGCACTGCGGGGACGCTACAGACACGCCGCATGGGGCACGATAAAGAAATAAATAAAACATACGCCGCAATAAGAAAGGCAGAAATCTTGTTAGCCTGGGGCACTGGGGGTCTTAATTTAGATTTTTTTTTTTTTTTGGTCATAAAATTTCAATGCAGGATCAATTCATCAGCACGGCTCTTATAGATATGTTTTAAATGTATGCCAATGCCAAAGAAAGTTTTTCAAAAAGACAGAAGGATTTTACAGCAAATAAATTACGACGTGCCAGGAGATGAGCTAAAACAGGAGACATTGTGTTCATGCTAATTAACACCTTGATTAATTTGGAGACTGCTGGATGTGTTGCAGGGTGATATCTCGTCTTGTGCTTTAATTCTCAGACAGGTGATCGTTTCTAAAGTCATACAAATAAAGTACAACAACGCAGCAATCCATGTGTACACTAACTCACACTTTTTTTTTTAACAAACAAACAAATAAATAAATTTAAAAAGGCCAAAAAAAGAACAAAATCCAGCTCATAAGCTCATCCATCTTGTTGTAGCTCAATGGCTAGTTTATATAATATATATGAAAATGAATAAAAAAAAAAAAAAAAAAAAACAAACCACCACCACCACCACCACACATCAGCATATTTTACCTCACTCACGTTAAAAGGAGAATCGTATGAACTTCCGCATTTATTTCACAAAAGTACCACAGAATCTGCTTCAAATTACACACCAATTGTAAATGCCTCTTTTAACCAAGGAACGCAGGAAAAAAACATTAGCCAAGCTAAAAACAATGCAAAATAGCTTGTAACATACAAACTAGCTGTATGCTAATAGCGTGCTGTAACGATACACGGCCTTGACAAATCCAAACTGTACGCAGCACCTGATGGACTACAGTGAAAGACATTCGGTCCAGTTCTTGCCGTCATGTTTGCTAAAGAGTTTCAGATGAACTCCTTCATGCTACTTTATGCTTAAAAAAAACAAAAAACAAAAACAAAAAAACCCCCACACACCATGTTTTGTTTCCACCATTGAGAAATGCAGGATAAAATGTAGGGCTTGAAAGTGTAGAGTAGAAATGAGAGGTTTCTTTTCTTCTGAAATGTGGTAATTATAAAGAAAAGAAAAAAGAAAAAAAAGAAAAGGAGAAGAGAAGCTAGCCAGAACACCTCAGCTCATGGCTGACACACTCGGCGACAACTAGCCTAATTGCTAACCACTTTCCAAGGGTGAAAACACCGTGCTACGTTAAGCACTTTTTTAGAAGGGGATAATTACACCCCTGGTCATGTCTTTTAGTCTATATTAATGCCCTTAAAGACCTAATTAGCCAGCCCTTATATTATTATTATTATTATGTCAGCTATAACTTTTTTGCCCAGTCAGCCAAAACATACGACTGGGCACCACCCCGGGGCTTATCCTTTCCTCATGTGTTAGCTTATACCTTCATGTTTAATCCATCCACTCCTGAATCTCTTTATTAACTAGGCTTTCTGCGACGACGTCCAGTGCCCAAGACGCCCGTTCATGGTGATGCGATATCAAATGTACCCCAGATCATGTGCTTCAGGATCGTATAGCGCCCAAGCTCAGGTTTAAGGCACCAAGGTTTCCCAGTAACCCCAGATCCTCTGCGCTATCCTCTTCTAAACACCACCAAAGACTCATAAAAGATTAAGGAGGTGTGAATTAAAGATGAACCTGAGCAACAGGAAAGGAACACACACCCACGAGCACTGCGGAGTTGAATGCAAATAATATTGTGGGGCAAAAGTTGAGCTTGTTCGCACAATGCGAGCGAACCCAACGAGCGCTCCTAACCGAACAAGTGCAACGATCCTGCATGTTGTACAACACGAAGCAATTATATTAAGATGCATGATGAATGTGAAATGGATGGTATGCAACAAGTTAAACTATTTAAAAGCACGCATGGGTTCAGGACCAAAATGTTTCCAAGCATATGTGAATGGGATGGCGCATTAACACATCCAGCCTCAACATCCACACAAAAAGGCTCTAATCGTCTGTCAAGAAACGGGTCACGCACTGGAGGATGAAACGTCCGAGCTGCTCACGTGCGATAGCTCTGTTGGTGCACTCATATGGAGGTTAGGATGACCAGGCAGCCTTTCCCATATCGACACTTCTACAAATTTGCCGAGTCATTTGCTAACACGGCATATATATTTGATTTATTTGTCATTAGACGCGGCTCTAAACCACAGGCCTGACTGCTTTCGCACAGCCGCATCAGCTTGAAACGATCAGATAGACTGATGCAGCACCACAAGGAAGCCTTTCGTCAAGGTCAATTTCCAACAAAGAGTTCAATCCTCGATCCCGTACAACGCACTACTGAAAAATCAGACTTGATAGCACTCTTAGCAAAAAACAACTCAATAACAAAATCACACACACACACACACACACACACACACACACACCAATACATCCAGCATGCTTTAAAGAGAGTTCATCATATTTAAACCCCTTGTTTTTAGGATTAGCATCTTACTAAGATTAGCAAATTAACAACGATTACTAAACATTTTCCACCACTTCTCTTCAGGACAAGGCCAGATTTGAACAAGGCTAACTTGGGTCATTAAATGGATTCGTACCATAGTGCGGGTCAGTTCTCAAATCCGATTGGTCAGAAGGTGTGGAATAATTTTCTACCACAAAAATTGGTTAAAAAAAAATATAAATAGATAAATAAAAATAAGTGCCCGTCACACAACCTTCAAACCTTGCACAAACTCCACCCATTTCCCAAGGAACGCACTACGTACAACCATTTACAGCATCCTCAACCAAGCCAGGGTTGGAAAATGTACGGGAAGACGCGCGGACAAAAATGTACGGACCGTTTCTGTTGCCAATGTTGAAGCTGCTAGTCTTGTTCCCGAGGGCGGGACATGTACCTTCTTGGAGAACGTTTCACTGGAGGAACTCAAGATTAGTACATGAATTGTTATACATTTCCACAGAATTCACAAACTATAAAAGAACTCTTCAAAAACTGTTTTTCTAGATACACTAAATATTGCGCTGGTGTCCAGAACACAAGCACACGCACAACAAGCTCTGAAACACCCACTCTCATTTCAGGGGTGCTGGACGTTGGACATCATGTCGACAGAAGCTTTAAGTGGATTCAGTGAATTGGACTTTTCGGGCTCGTGTGATCAGACTGCACTACACTAGCTTGTGGTCAATAGCACTAAGTGTACTTGAAGTTACCCAAATACATACTGAAGAGAGGCCGTGGCGCTAATGCCGGCAGCAGAAGGCTTTGGGAAGCATTTTCAGAACAGAAAAAGGAAAGTTCGTGAATGCTTAATGAGGATTACAGAAAGCAAGCGGACAGATGCGTGAGCTTAGAGTTTACGAGGCCAATGGGGGTCACATAAAAAGCTCAAACTCCAATCCAATCTCATAATCACAGAAATGTTCTGTTTGCACGCTTCCAAGCAGGCCCACACACACACACACACACACACACACACACACACACACACACACACAGGTGTTTGACCTCACGCTCCTCCCAACACACACATCCATGAATTCTCCAAGGCAGGAACCTAAACACAAACACATGCTTGCCTATACACAAGACTGTACACACACACACACACACACACACACACCTCTGATCCTTCGAATGTCCTACAAGCACAGCTCTTTGGCTGCTGTTTACAGATCCTTTCTGCAAGCTAATAGTCCCCATTCAGCAGACTACGCTCACACTCGTCTCATTCCCCCTTCCAGCTCCGAGTGCCCAGGATGTACAGAAAAAACAGCAGACCATCTCGTCGCTGTAAATCAGAGAGCACTTTGTCCTCTACTCTGACTGTCCAAAAACACACAGGAAGGCAGACTGCTCCAGATGTGCAAGTGTGCTGGACTCATGATCCACCCCGGGGGGATCCCAGATCACTTTCAGGGATTTAACCCCATCCCATCCCAGATTCAACACCACCAGTACGGGGTTCTGACACGCACGAGGGCTCATCAGACGCACCTAACCTTTCGGGTGACAGCTGAAGAGCAGCCTGGCCTTTCGCTCTGCCCGTGGTGCAGCACTCCAAACCCAAATCAAGACATGTTTGGGTTGCAGTAATCATGAAGGCAATGAGCTGCAAACTCCTCATTAACTCAGGAACACTAGACGTGAGTAATGGACGCTTGGGGTGTCAAGTTGGCCAAGATTAATGCATGCAATCAAACTACAGGCCTGCACACTCATGTCAGACACACACACCTGTAGGAGTGGAGAGGCGCGCGCGCACACACACACATGCACGCGCCACAAGCAGCAGCACTACCACTCACCCGGTTTGACGGTCTTGAGGCGCACGGGCTCCCGGAAGTGACGGATGACAGCGAGCGTGTCGCGGTGCGTGAGGCCGCTCACGGGGGTTCCGTTCACCTCGAGCAGCACGTCTCCAGGACTCGGCGCTCTGCCCGCGTGCCACCGCAGCGCCCCCGCTCCAGCTCCAGCTCCCGCCGCCGCTCCGTGGCCCACATAGGGGAAGTCTCCGTGCTCAGCGCCGCCGCGGATCTCCAGCACGGAGCTCAGGTCTCCGCCGCCCCACGACACCGCGTACTCCTGCACCTTATTCGCCCAGTGCTTCTTCTTCTTCAGGGTCTTAGACATCGTCGTCGCGTTTGGTTTGTGTTTGTTTATTTGTTTGTTAGTTTGAGTCAAGACAATTCCGGTTCCCTGTCCCGCGCGCCGCAAGTCCGGCGCTCCTCCAGGATGTGCTCGAGCTCAGGACGCGCGTGCAGGCTGTGGTGCGGCGCGCGAGCTCGAGACTCCCATTGTTTAATAAAAAGAAAAAGAAAAGGAAAGTTTTCTTCGTCCGTCGAGGTTGCTGGACTGGGAGTGAGGAAGCAGGGAGGGACAGAGCCGGGGAGAACTCCTTAAATATGTCTCTCAGTCGGCTTTTCCACCTGAAACCTTCAGCAAAACGTTGGCGAAGCGCGCGCGCGCTCTACATCACCGTGTTCTCGCGGGTTAAAGAGACTTAAAGGCCGCGGAACAGGAGCGAAATAAACAAGTCAATAATAAACCGCAGCCTGGTGTGAGCGACACGGCGCTACGGGACTCCAAACAGCCCCACAAACACCGGGTCGCGCGCCCGCGTTCACTAACTCTCTTAATCAGAAAGTAGCGTTTCATCCGCGCACCTGCTGCACGTGCGTCAGAGCGCTGGGCGCGTGAGTGAGCTCCCGAGAGCACCGGGACATACCTGCTCCGGAGAAACCCGCTGGGTGAACAGTCAGCCGCGCGCCCGACCAGCTCTCCTCGGCTGAAAGCCCCGGCGAAACGCCCTCCCTCTCGGGGCGCTTTGCTTATTTATTTTTTTGTTTGTTTTTTACCCTCCAGGGGCTTTAATCCCGAACCGATTCGGTTTGAAGGCCCCCACCCCGGTGCGCGAGCGCGCCTGGTCCTGTAAAGTGCAAAGAAGTGCGCGCGAGAGAAGTTCGTCGCTCGTGCGTGCTCCGCTTCGGCACTCTCACCAGCAGAGAAGGCGTGAAGGATGAGTGATGTTGTGCGCGCCCAATAGCGAGCCAGGAGGCCACAAGGGGCGGGGTTTATATAGTGGGCGGAACCTCCCACCTCCGCAAACAATAAAGACGCCATAACAAGGTTTGAGTTAACCCTTTAATGACAGGCTGGGGGCAGATGGCGTGAAGAAAGTCTGACCGGGTGGCCGACGATATCCCCCCCCCAGCTGTTTGTTACACGAGGTCGGATTTTTAGTAGCTGTGAAACACAATTCTGGATGGTAAAAAGAGGCCACTTTATTAGGAATAACGTGCCATAGATTGGGATTAGTGAAGCCTGAGAGGATGAGTTTTTCATTCCGTTTTTTTTAAGAGGCCTTAGGAATGTGATTTAACCCAGCCTTCTGGGGAAAAGACTCGAATTAAAGGTACAGCTGGGTGACTAGAGCTGGAAAGTATTCAGGTATTTGTATCATAACAATACCAGGACATCTTCAGGACATCTGTCTTTTCTGTAAAAGTCCATCCGGATTAAATTAGGTAGTTTAATAAGTAGGGGTTTTTCTTTAAGGATCAAGTAACACAGTCAAGAAATATTCAAATTTAACCATTTTAGAAAAATAAAATCTATAAAGCCGAGTGCAGTAGTCCTACTTTATGGTTTTTAATGAATATAATTATGCCATAGTGACGTGAGGGACATTACCGTCAATATACAGTTTATTAGGACCGGAAGTTCAGCTCCACATGCTGTTTACATGAACTGTGATCTGTGCTAAGTGTTATCCTGCAATTAAACTACTGGCAAAGCTGAATTTTTAGATAGAATAAGATAAACAAACCGTCAACTGAATGGCAGGCAGTTTTGCCTACATAACCGCATAGGCATATTTCAAGTGTAGCAGCAGCACCCCCTAGCGTCGACACTGCATACAACACCTTCCATACCATGGCACTTGGAAAAATACAGCTATATGCTGTACCTGACACGTTAATAACAATGTATCTTTATTTTAATATTTATTTATTCATAAACATTTTATTTTATTTTTTAGTTTAAGTATATTAGAATGCACTTTCAGAGTTAATTCTTCAGTATTCATGTATTCTTATTCATTAACCACTTTTCCTGGATTGTAAATATGCACTGGGTAGCAGTCCACTTCATGACACCTAAACACACACACACACATATATATTCATTCTTGGGAGCTGAGTAGCCAAACCACCTGCTGTAATGTTTTTTGAAGAAACTGGAAACTTTAGCGTTCCTAAAAACAACATAGTACAATAACATTGAATCGTGTTCAAAGAATACATAGGACAGGAGATCAATTGCAAGAACAACTCTTGTCTAGTTATTGAAGCTTGAAGCTTTTTAACAGCTTTAAAATCGACCCAACGGACCGTTTTGTTATAAAAGAACAATCGAGAAGATTTCTTACCTTAATACATCATCTATTTGACCTTGTTATCATAAATCATAGCACTGAGCAAACATAACTTTCTAGAAAATACTCTTAATAAAACAAGAGTGCATGTAGTGCATTTGATCTCAAATGAACACCTGCCAGCTTTTTTCCCCTGGTGTTTAGGGAAAACCCTTTTATATAACCCTCACACTATAGTGTCCTCCATGGTGTGGGCACACATGAAACACCGGAGCTGTAAGTCACCCTAAATTGGAAAAAAAATAAATAAACATGTCCTCTTTTGACCTTTTATTAACCATTTATTAAAATCAGTCTTTTCCAGCCAACCCCTTACTGCTTAGATCAGTGGTTCCCAAAGTGGAAGGGGACCTCCGTGGGTTTGTGAAGCATAACCAAAGAGTCCATGAAATTTTTCATTTGTGTACACATGTGGATAAAACCATTGACTGATAAATATTAGCTTTTCGCTGTGGCTTGAGTTACCTTCAGGTAGCCCAGGCATTATGTTATTGTTCTGGCTTATCAGAAGGTTTTTTTTTTTTTCTCACTGTCCATGCAAGTGTACGTACCCAGAGATGACCGATGTTCTTTCAAGATGTTGTGCAACACTACCATCTGCTGCTATATAGACCACGCATTCCATGTGATCAGAAAAAGGCCTCTAAACTGTACCATACAATGGCCCTCAAGACCTCAAGGGTACACCCTTTGTACCTTTATCTGGCCTAAGTGTAAAACAAAGCCCAAATTCCCACCCACTGTCACCCAATGTCAGTTTCCCTTTAGCTCGATTTGATCTTAATGTGACTTGCATAGACATCATTTGAACACCCAGCTCCAGGTTTATACAGCAGTCCTACCGCTGCAGTGTTTAGGTAATTATTAACAGAGATAAAAAAAATTCGTACCCCTTCATGGTCACTGCCCTCAATGTCAAAATAAAAATCCAGCATTCCTATCTGGCAGAGAGGGCCACTTGTTTCTTTGCTTGTGAAAATGAAGGACGGCGTTTCTTTCTACGCCAAGGATACGAACGAGGTAGGAATCTTTGTCTGTTGTATGTGATATGATTAGGACTGATATTATGTGGACCATTTTAAATCTCACATTCCACTTATAGTAATCTAATGCACTACACAGTGTCCACATGTAGTTTCTGGTTGAAACACACAATGCTTTCAAAAACCTGTTTGTGTTTTTCGTCATAGAAGTCATGAGAGAGGCTTAAGATAAAGCACCAATGGAGGTGCAGGTTACGTGCAACGTCTCCAGCCTGGAATGTGGTAACCATGGTCACTATATTACATGCGTAGCTTTAAAAGGTTATTGACAACACTGAGATATGTGAAGCCAGTTTTTTAACAGCATTAATTTATGGGCATGACTCTCAAATGGGGTTTGTGAAGCCCAGGCACACATTTTTAGGTTACATATAATTAGTTAGAGAGGTGGAAATGACAAAGTTATCATTTTTATTATGGAGTTTTTAAAGTTCTTAACATATTTGAGTGATGAGGTACACTGAACGGATTTAATGTCAGTAACTCAACACACAGCAATTAGGGATACAAAACAAGAACTATTTCAAAATGTAATGAAAGTGGAATTTTAAAATGATTCAGTTTAATGTGATTTGTGAGAAGAGAGGACAGAGCACATTTATTGTAAATAATAATAATGATGTTTATTATTATTATTATTATTATTAATAATAATAATAATAATAAAAGTTGTCGTTGGTCTAAAGTACAACAACCCAGTTTCCAAAAAAAGTTGGGACGCTGTGTAAAATGTGAACAGAAACAGAATGCACTGATTTGCTAATCATGCAAAGGCATATTAATAATTCAAAAGAAGCATACATTTTCCAAAAACAAATAAATAAATAAATACAATTTCTCAGGTTCAACATTCAGTACGTTATCTTTGTCCGATTTTCTATTAAATATGGGTTTAATGTGGGCTTTTAATTGACATTTTACACAGCGTCCCAGTTTTTTTGGAAACGGGGCTGTACTTATACAATCACAACAGGTTCCACAGAAGAACAGAAACCGATCTGAAACAGAAAAACCTTCGTTAATAACACAATTAATCTTGTGAAGCTTGCTCCTGAAAATGAGTTCAAAACAAATTTCAAAACGGAGCATATTTTCATGATTGTACAGCAAACTGATATTTTACTAAATTAAACTAGAGTTTAATCTTTTTGCGTTTAATAGGAGAGAAAAAAAAAGCAAAATGAGCTTTTATTAGTTTAACCACATTGAGAAACTAGATTTTTAGGTTTTATAAAGTATGCATGATTATATCTGCATAATTATCTGCATAAATAAAAAACAAAGTTTGAGTGAAAAAAAAATACTTGTAAGAATATCAGGAATAAACTGGCAAAGTGTTGTGTGTGTGTGTGTGTGTGTGTGTGTGTGTGTGTGTGTGTGTGTGTGTGTGTGTGTGTGTGTGTGTGTG
>JAQLOM010000015.1:15815651-15828222 GCA_030068315.1 Chrysichthys thysi
ACACACAGAAAAACACACACACACACACACACACACACACACACACACACACACACACACACACACACACACACACAATGACATTGCAAATTTGGGTATCTGTGTTTTTTTGTGCATCTGTGCTTTTTATCATTTTTTTTATACTTTCCAGGTGCTGTTTGTCCATCATTTCTCTTGTTTGCAGGTGCAGCAGTCAGCAATCCATTGCGCTTTCCTGCTTGTGCTCTATCCCTCTGTTTTGTGTCCCAACCCCACTTTTTTTTTGTCAGCTTCAGCATAACGCTCTTACTGAAAATAATGAGACTAATAAAATGAACTAATAAAATAAAAAGATCAACAAGGAGAGCCCATAGAGAGTCTACAGTGCTCCTCTTGGCAAAGCACAACAAAGCATTCACACCACGAAAAAAATTAAAAAAACTGTCGGAAGAAACTGCAGCACCAGGAGGAAGCCCACGCAATCTAGTTGGTTGGGATTTGTAATAAACATACTGTGGACGTAGAGGACCGCCTGGGCTGTATGTTCTCCGTGTATGTTCACAGCTCTGCAGGTGTAGTCACCCTCATCAGACCGCTGCACAGAAGGGAAGGTGAGAACTCCCCCTTGGACGATGGCGGTGCTGCTGATACGATTACCTGGACCTCCTGAGAATTCAAATTTGATTAGTTTATTACGTTATGGCGATCGTAGCACAAGCCCAGAAAAATCCAGAAGTCTACAAGCAAGAATTGGGTTTTTTTCCCCAGCGCTTTAGTTTCTTCCCATCGTACCTGTCCACTCGACTGAAGGAGCCGGGTGGCCAGTGGCCGTGCAGCGGAACTCAGCACGTTGGCCCTGCTGGATGGTAATAACCGGCGGGTGGATGGTCACTGTGGGTCTTGTCACGATGCCAGCTACAGTAGACAAATGAGGAACAAGTGAGGAACACTCCAAAATGACTGCGTGCATGAGATCAGATTCATAAACAACGTGCTGCTTATTTTGAGGTCTATATAATTAATGCTGATGGTATAACTGGGGAATGTACCAGATGAAGCCTGGACATCGAGGACCAGTCGGGCTGCGTGCTCTCCCTGCGTGTTGAAGGCTCTGCAAATGTATTCACCCTGGTCAGAGTGCTGGACAGAAGGCAAGATGAGAACTCCGCCTTGAATGATGGCACTGCTGCTGATACGGTTGCCTGGACCTGGTGAAAGTTGAAAGGGAATATACGCCGTCAAACCACAATTCATTCACAATTATCATTTGTTTTGAGATATTGCCTCTACTGCTTTCAACCAATCAGAGAACAAACCTTCTCACATATAAATGAAAATCAAGTGATTTAGATTAATGATATCATTTCGATGGTATTACTGATTAACTCTTGGTTTTTCCCAGACTTCACCTGTCCACTCAATAGAAGGCGGTGGGTTGCCAGTGACGGTGCATCGTAACTCAGCACGTTGGCCCTGTTGGACAGTGAGCACGGGCGAGGGGATCGTCACTGTAGGCTTCGTCACCTCAACAACTACAGCGAGCAAAAAGCAAAAAAAACAAAAAACAAAAAAACACTAATGAATTTAAGATTTGTTCACGCTTTAGGAACTTTAGCTTGCTTGAATCATGTGTTTCCATTTGCTAGTGTGATAAAATATCTGGTGCCAAACATAAAGAGGGCAATTTCATGCTGGTTGAAGGATGATTAACCTACAATTATTTACTTCAGTTGGAAAAATTGCATGCTGCTTGATCCTGCACAAAGTACTACTTCTCCTCGAGTAACAAGTTTAAAATAAATTTGGTGACCATGTGGTCTTTTGTCATGAGGAAAAGGTGCGTCCCTAAAGAATATCGGTGAGCCACAACACCAGTCTCTAATGTTCATTCTTCAGTTTCAGGTTTCTTCAACCGCACAAATGCAAGCAAGGCTTCTGGCGTCATATTAGCACAGTAAAAATCAGTGGAACAAATATACAGTGTCTACTAGTCTAGGTTAAGCTGTGCTGGGAGTTGGAAAAGGGTGAATTGGTGGACCATCTGAGAGGTCTGAGACCTATGGTTTTCCACCAGTGCTGGAGATCTAGCTGTGATTTGTACCAGATGAACTCTGGACGTAGAGGACTGCCCGGGCTGCATGTTCTCCATGTGTGTTGAGGGCCCTGCAGGTGTACTCGCCCTCATCAGAGCGCTCAACAGATGGGAAGGTGAGAACCCCACCTCGGATGATGGCACTGCCACTGATACGGTTTCCTGGGCCTCCTGGAAGATTTATAATTTACAATTTGTACAATTTAATGTCTATCGTCATATTACAGAGCATGGTCGATACAAAATTTTCACCAAATCATCTTCGAATTTCATTAAAAAATGTTCAGTTTCTTCAGCGTTAGCTTCTTCAACACCTTACCCGTCCATTCGATGGAAGGAGCTGGGTTGCCATTGGCAGTGCAGCGGAATTCGGCACGTGTGCCCTGTTGGACTCTGAGTACCGATGGGTCAATCGTGACTGTGGGCTTCACTACCTCACCAGCTACAAGATAAGAACATTTAATTACACAAAGCACAAACATGTCGTGCTGTGTGTATTTTGAGACTGTTCTTTCAAGAAAAGAATGCATGTGATGTAAATGTAATTTCTGGAAAAAAACCAAACTAATCTAGAGTTTTGTACCAGGTGAACCATAGACGTAGAGGACCGCCCGGGCTGCATGTTCTCCGTGGGCGTTGAGGGCTCTGCAGGTGTACTCGCCTTCATCAGAGCGTTGCACAAATGGGAATGTGAGAACTCCACCTCGGATGGTGGCTCTACTGCTGATACCGTTATCTGGACCTCCTGAAAGTTACAATCCCAATGATCACTTCTTAGTGACATCCTGCAATGATCTACAGTTGTCATCAATCAGGGGGAAGCTGGAGCCGATCCCAGCTGACTTTGGGTGAGAGGTGGGGTACACCCTGGGCAGGTTGCTAATCAATGGGCAAACGTGTCTCTTGCACATAGAGATCATTCTTTAATAATTGCTGAACAATTCCCTATGAAGCAGGTTACTCCGTGATCAACTGTCTATAACATTTTGCAGTCATCCACGTAACTTTAAATGGTTAGTAGTAGCAGTGTACTATATAATCAATGTATTACTATCAATTTCCATCGGTCTCATGCGTGTACACCTTTACCCAAAGAGCCCATCCTCAACGCCATGTTGCCATCCAGTGTCTTGGTTTCCTCCTTCCTCTCTCCTCTCCACCAAAACCGTGCAATTTGATCTTTTTTTTTTTTTTTTTTTTTTTTAGACAGCCATCTTCCCATTTCCAACTAAATAACCCTTGGATGCCAGGTCAAACATTCTCTAAGAAACTCCCCTTCTTACAGTCACTAATGTTCTATAGCACTGGTTACCAAATATCTCTGTGCCTTGCACAAAGAAAAGAGAAAAATATTTCCTCATTCTTCGGTCCAAACCCATGATACAGCCCTGACTCTATGAATCACCAGATCCTTATCTCAACTATAGCTAGTCTACACTTTAAGAGCTGCACGACGATCTGCCTTTCATCTTCTCAACAAAATCGGCCCCTGCGCCACAGGGAGGTTTCGTTTAAGAGATCACCACGGGACAGTTGTTTGTCCACTCTTATTCCAATATAGTAAACTCTGGGTTGAGTGATCAGATCTTAGAGCTTTTGTTATCGCTATTACACTGGCAGCAGATATTATTCCTCTATCCCTTCCTTCCCAGAAGACATCAATCACTGGCTAAAAGTGGAGACCATCTGACCCTCAACCCTGACAGAATCCAACTTAATCTACCCACTGACTAAAGATCTCACCTATGCAGGACCTTTAAATACCAATCATTACCCACATAGTAAAGAATCTGTGTAATTTTAGACAATGAGCTCAACATCTCATGAACCCCCAGATCCTGCAGATTACAAGTAAACAACTATTTTTAATTACAGAACCCGCTATGTTACAAGCCCTAGACATCTCCAGGCTTGCCTACTACAACTGTCTACCTAGAAAGCATTCAGAATGCTGCTGCACACCTGGTTGATAATATCATGATGTTCTCTCAGGTACATACCACCACCACCACCACCTCCAAAATGAGGTCACTTCACTGGCGTCCTTTTGCAAGAAAAATCAACTTTGTCTTCCAGGTCTCAGTGGGTTCTGTACTACCTTACCTAGGTATACTGATTTGGAAGTAGACACTTGCACACCAAGTTTTCCTTGCTCAAGCATCCTGTCTCCTCCAGTAGGAGCTCTCCCTGCACCTCAAACATCCTCCATTCCTTCCTTAAAGAAACCCCCCCCACCAAAGCCCCGCCCCAGATTTTTAACCTTAGGTTCCACCTTACCTGTCCACTGAATTGACGGTGCTGGGCTACCAGTGGCGGTGCAGCGGAACTCAGCACGTTGGCCCTGTTGGACGGTGACGACGGCTGGGTGGATCGTGACCGTGGGCTTGGTTACTTCACCAGCTACAGCGAGCAAACACCAGTTAATCTCATACAAGAAAGGTTGAGATGTCATACCCCATCAATATGATCAGAGGCAAGGAGCCGTGAGTCACACTGGACCCTAGAACTGGTTGAAACCTATGGCAGGCGGTAATGTTCTTGCAAATCCAAAAGCAATATTTAGAACTAAAACAATGTAAATGCGGGTTATGATCGACAACAATCGAAGACAGCATCATAACTTTAAGAATTCTTGTTTTTATTGTAAAAACAAGATGGGGGAATGTTTGAAACAAGTCTTCTACTGAATGTAAATCTTTGCTATTTCCATGGCTCACATGGTGATTATTTCCATAATTGTGTAAACAGATGATTTACATTACATTGCATTGCATTGCATTCATTTGGCAGACACCCTTATCCAGAGCAACTTACATTTTCCTCTCATTTATACAACTGAGGATTTGAGGTTAAGGGCCTTGCTCAAGGGCCCAGCAGTGGCAGCTTGGATTTGAACTCCCGACCTTACAATCAGTAGTGTCTTAAACCGCTGAGCTACCCCCTGCCCCTGTGGTTGGATTCGGATTTGTGTCCATCTGGTTGACCAACAAGACTAAATGACGATGACCCAGATGAGAAGTTACAGGCAGGGTGAGGACCAAGCTACCAGAATGCCATCTGTGCCAGCAAGGCTGGGCATCGAGCCGAAGGCTCCATCTACTGGGATTCTGATGTAGCATAGACAAAGAGGTAAACCATTCACAGAAGAAGGAGTGGGACTATGGACCTGTGTAAGCTCTGTGACAGCCTGTGGGTTGGTTAGGACTCTTATGCTGCAGGGCTTCTTAGTGATGCCTATTTTAAAACAGCATTATTGTTTTTACACACATATTAAGGGCAAAATGCATACTGCCCTTTTGCATTTATTGTGAGATAAACCAGTTTCTCTGTGACTTGTATACATGTACTCACCATATGCCAATTCTACATTTTAAAAGTCTATCCTCATGTGCTTATTCTGACCTTTGACGAGGGCGAGTTTCAGTTGTTTGTCAAAAACGAGATTTTCAACAGTCTTAACAGAGTTTTTAGCCAAGAGTGTTTCAGCCAAGCTTTGGAAATGATGGTGAACTGTGCATAGAGATGGTGGATGTGCTATTTTTGCATCCTCTATGTATGAAGCATTGTCAAGCAAGTGCAAAGTGTATGAGAGAGTGTATGAGAGACTCCTCTCCTTTTTTACCAGTCAAGGCGGACAGATGAAGGTTGTACTGGAGGTTGTATTGGAGGTTCCTACTAGTCCAAGTAGAACCTTTCTGGATTTAAGAACTAAGAAATTAAGAACTATTGAGGAACCCCTCCCCCCCCTTTATCTACAAGACAGTGAATGTTGTGAACTTACAATAACCCATTATGACTGCTGCTAGTGATCTACCAAGTTTTTACATCAAAGACTACCTGCTTGCAATATGTTGCAATACAATTCAACCTTATGTTAAATCCTACACATATTGGTACACAAAAGAGAGGAATCTCCAAGTGGCAAAGTCATGCAAACTTATTGGCCAATAACAGTCAAAAGCTTAAAATAAGCTCAAGTAATTACAGCATCCGCAAGTCAACAAGTCCCTTATCTTGGGGAACAAGATAAAAATAGATCCTAAAGTATAGTTTTTCACCAGATTCTCGAATGTGACCAGTCAGAAGGTGTTGAATAAATTGGGTTTTTTTTTTTATAACAACAGATTTGAAACTAGTTCAGGCTGCAAGGCAAATCATAAGTTCATATTAATGTGCATGGTCTAACATATTATTGTTTGTCAATTACATGAACTTGCACTGGCATTACTTGAGCTAGTCAATTCATGCTAATGATGACTGTTTCATGCAGTAGAGATGTCGAGAGACAAAGAAAAAGCCCACCACTGGGCTGGAGATCAGCAGGTGGACTTACGCTGTCTATGTCCTTCAAACATTTCATAGGCTGTGTAAAACATCTCAGCCTTAGTTCCGTCTGTAAATGGTGGACACGTAAACACCGAGAGGTAAGACCCCCACCGAACAGGAAGAGGAAAAACAAAGGGATCTAGTGTCCTCCCATGTTACCCAAGAGCTTTTCAACCGACCCATCCTGCTCACCAGCAAAATCTTAGTTGTACATTATATTTCAAATTCATTTTGAACATATTAATTGTGGACAAGAAACACTGTCCATAGTAGAAGCGATGCATAATACTGGATTTAAACATAGTCATGTATATAGCATAAATATTGGAATGTTAAAAATACATATTTAGTATGATTCCATTAAGAATCATAACTTCCAGTGTACTGTATTGTCCATGTATGCAGTAGAGTTCATGGGTGGGTTGTTTTTTTTTTTTTTTATGTTTAGCTGTTTTCACACTGCAATGTTGTTTAAAATCACACTGAATTGCTTGCACATGTGACTGTTTCTTGACTGGTCAGAAATTTGATGCGTTTTGCCAGATCTTGTTGGTTCTCAAAGAGCTTAGGTCACCTCTAATTCAACTGTAGTCTATCAGTTAATAACTATGGGCTGCATTCAGAGTTAATGACTAAAATCCAAACATTATGCCAGGATGGGATACATGCGGATATTCTGGCACCCCATTAATAATATGCTCATTGTTTGCAGAGAGTTCAGGCCTTTTACGTAGAAGTGTCTAAGATGGGGTTATCCACTTAAAACAAGTGATGGACAACAATTTCTCCATTCATTTGACCAATTTAAGGCCTTTTTAAATTGTAGGTAATTATTTTATTTTCTACCGTGCATGCATTGTGGATTAACCTACATGCCCTAGAAATACATTTTGTGGGGTATTTAATTTTTGGTAGTGAAATGCTAATGAAAATTATTTTGCACGCAGTGTTCTCTGTTTTCAAACTATTGCAAATCTGAAGTCTTGTAGTGAGGTTCGTGTTAGCTACCACAATACGTTCAGACGTCATTAGCTGAAAAAATGAAAACAAAACTTTAAACTGGTCGTGATAAAAGCGCCTAATGTCATTTCCCCACACAATATTATATAAATAAAACCACTTACCAACTGAACCACGGTTCACCTGGACTTCCGATTTAGTGTGGACGGGAGTTCCCACAAACAACCGAGTTTAACAACTAACTTATGCTAGCTAGCAATTTATATATGCTGTGCAAGCGTGCATATATAAATACACACACATATATATTCATTAGCCAGCTAACAAATATATATGACTTGAACGAACAAACACAAATATAAATGTTAAGATGAACAATAATGAAACTGTTAGCTAGTGTTAGCATCTGAAACTATCTTGCTCAGATGGAGTGAAAGAAATATTTTGTTTTGTTTTTTACCTTCTTCTGGTGAAAAGAATTATGGGAATGCTTTCAGTACGAAGGATGCATACATATGGATTTCTTGTGACTAGGCACGTCCAAACAACTCTTTAAAAATATGATTGATTTTTTTTTTTAAGGCATTTTGAGCAAACTGGGAATGTTCTTTTGGAGTTTTTTGAGGGAATAAAAGCAAAAAAAAAACCCCAAAAGGCCTGTGGATTCAATGTCAGTTAGTTAAAAAAGAAAAACAAACATGTTCAGAAAATACAACAAGAAAATTGACGGAATAGATATAAAGGAAGTAGAGAAAGTGTGCACACAATGTTCACCATGATAAAAACATGCAGGTTAGTAGAACATCACATGTAAAGCTTGACTTTTGCAGATGCGTGCATACACACGTTCAAACACACGCACACACACATGTACTCTCTCTTAATACAGCTTGTGACTAATCCAAATCTGGTCAAGATACAAACATCTGACTTCACTTCATTCTGCGTTCATTTGATCTTTTTTTAATCGAGTGTGCTCGAGTGGCATTATAGAATTTTTTATACATTTGTTTCACAGATTAGATAAATAAAACACACTGGAAGACAAGGATTTGACTTTCTTTTTTGGCAAATTAAAGCACCAGAACATTTTTCATACAAAATTAAAAACACACAGATTTTGGTGACAGAATCCGAGTCAATGCTGAATAGACATTAACTAGAAGCACCAGACCGAAAAAAAAAGAAGAAAAGAAATGAAAAAAATCATCATTTTTTTTGGATGAATATATCAAAACCTTATGAATCAAAGTAACATCAAAATAAATATGGCCCAACATATACCTAGGGCACATTAACATGTAGTATAAAAATTTCATTAGATCAACTTCCTTCCATTCATCTCTCCATCCATCCGTATAATGACTATAAAATGAGAATCTGCCTCATATCATCATAACAACATCACTGTATTAATAATATTGAAATGACAAAGAACTGAAATGTCAAAACCATTCTGAAAATATTAAGATATAAAAAAAACAAAACGTTATGATACAAATAACATTGTATGACACAGTTAGGAAAGATCTGATAGGAACTAATAAAAAGTGGATGAAATATTTGTCCTACTGCATAGGACATAGCACCATTAAAAAAACATACAAACATTCATTCCAGTTTGTTAAAAGAAAAAAAGAAAAAATAAATCACATGGTTTCCAGTGGTGCGAGCTGAAAGAGTCGCAGTCCTCCTGGTCAGTAGTAGATTTACACACCGATTGTCCAGAACTATCCTCATTAAGCCTCCTCGAGATAAATGACAGCTGGCAATGTCACTCCAAAAGCCCCAATAGAAACACCAGCTAGTGAAAACACCACCATGAATATACGAGACTACACCGCCACCACATAAAGACCCGCTACAGCAGCAAGGAGCCCGACACCATGGTTATTTCACCACTATCCACCACTGTATTTCATAGTGATTCAGCAACTTAAGCTGAAAAGTTACACTAACATTTAAGTAGGGAAAGTTCCTTGTATTCAGAGATGGGTTATGCACACACCTGAGCTGTGAGGTTGTATACAGCATCCTATTGTTTTATATTTAATGTTTTTAAATACAGAAAATGGTCCCACTGTTTAAAGGATAAGCAGACCTAGCATTCATTTGCTACGGCTCATTTTAAGTTACTTCATCATGTTATGCATAACCATCCACGCGCTCTCAAACGTACCATGACTGAATACGATAATATATAAATCAGAAGGTTACAAGCATCGAACTAAACGTCTATCAAGAGTCTAGTATATTGCTGCAATGTAGTTACACGAATCTGGGTTTGATATGGTTTCCATGATCATTATTCAGCATCTTATAAAAGAGCACTTGATCAAGCACATCGGATTATTTTGCGTTTAGATTTTTAAACTTCATACAGCCATGAGATACGTGAAATCGTTACGTGTGTATGGGGATGGAAGGCTATTTATTCATGCTTTTAATTTGTTATTTTTATATACGCATGATTAATAAAATAATGCCAGTGTTTTTGTTAAACTGATATCCTCTCATTTAACAAACGTAGCATAGAGGATAAGCTGACCAAGCAATACTGCTTACAGTTCACTTTATTTTGCTTCATAATTTTATTTGTTTAAAAAAAAAAAAGTTCTTGAGATAAGTTCAAGGTTACGATCCTGTCTCCGATTACGGGGTGGGGGGGGGGGGATTTTTCCAGGATGCTAATATTAATAGAAATCATAGTGATAATTATTTATATTATTTATATATTTATATTGGTGTCAAATCACATTGCACAGTTGTTGGGTCACATTTCAGCTGGACTTATTGCAGCTCCTCATGCAAGCAAAATGTCAAATGGGAAGCCTGACTAGCGCTTAAGTCACTTAGGTGTAGTGACGATACCCATGTCGGTGTTAACGTCTCAATATATGTGCTTAACTCAACTCTGAATACGTCCCGAAGACAGCGACTTTCTGCATAAAGATACCTCCTAACTGGACCCTGATAATAACAGAATAATGATAATAGTAGACCTTGTAATGTACATATGCTAAGCTGCCATTTAAGGAACACTTTTCCTTAAGTTTGCAAACGCCCAAGGTGCTTCTTTTTTTTTTTTAAGCAATTTGGCATAAGAAGTGAAACAGTGTGAACGGTTTACATAATACTGAATAATGGGGGGGGAAAACCCATGAAAAAAATCTGCCAAAAAGCCCAACGGATTTGTGACGCTAAAAGAAATAAACTCCCGCGTACCAGGTCTAATCACCATTTTAAGCCTGCTCGAACAATTTAGTATAAAACCAGCTTTATGAAATTGATGAATATTATTCTAGAGACCTGAATGTCTGCCTTTAAAACATTACAAAGCTACAAATTCCTCCGTGTGCAAGTTTGTGATTCAGTTCAATCAAAAGCCTGTTAAGTTATCTAAAGTTAAATCGGATTTAATTGTCTGAAAAAAAAAAAAAAAAAAGATCTGCGGTAGAATTTCATCTCTTTGCTCTATTGTATCGATTTGTTAACTGATTATTTATTTCATTTTTGCTCAATCTTTCACAAGCTGTATTGTTTTCTAGCTTCAGGCAATAAGAGAAAGCTGAAGCAGGTTGATTAGTAAGCGAACGCACAGGCGAAAATACAGATCAAACCAGAGCAGGGAATCATTTCAGGATGTTCTTGATGAACATTGGTCAAATAAAACAAGTGGAAAAAAGAAGCCATGCTGTTGTACAGACAGCTGAGTCTTGGAAGAGAAAACCAGGTAGCAAAAGACAAAACAACAAAAACAACAACAATAACAGAGAAGACAAGCGAAGCTGAAGACATGCAGCTGTCATGCACAGGAGGATAAACTGACAGGACAAGATTGAGGGATCTTAAGAGCGCGACGACTAAGAGACCGATGCCAGTCACGAACCTGGGACATAGAGGATGGCCATGCCCTCGTCCATGCCGTGCATGTTGGAGCCGGTGCACATGTAGACCCCGGCGTCTTCAGGGCGGACGTTCTGGATTGTGAGGATGCCATTGAAGTCCATGGCGCGGCTGGGGAGCTTGCCATTGCCCTGACGTGTCCATACGAGCGTGTACGCTGGGAACTGTGTGAGGTTCGGACACATCAGAAAAAGCAAATAAACTTTTCTCGAATTAGACAAAACCCAAAACTGATCTAAATGTAAAATTTGAAATGCCAAATGTGAAAAAGAACCGAAATTAGTGTTAAATGCAGGAAACATAGAAGGCCTACTTTGCTCTTAGCTGTGCAGATGAAGTTCACTGTAGCTCCTGGGATCACGCTCTGGGATTTAGGCTCCTCAATAAACACCTCAATAGGTTTGGATGAAGAAGCTGTACGAAGTACGGACGTATAAGCTTATTCTGATTTAACCTTAACCGTACTTTTATATTCTATGGCCAATTAATCGATCTTATTTGAACTAGATGAATCTGAAAAAAATGTTTCAGATGTATATAGTGTACTTTCAGCCTCACCTGTTATGATGATCTCAGCCCGGCTACGGTTGGTGGTCAGCTGGTTTCGACAGGTGCATATGTATACGCCGGCGTCAGAAAGCTGCACGCTGGAGAAATGCAACTCTTCTCCTGGAAACCAAAAAATAGTAAAAAAAAAAAAAAAAAAAAAAAAAAAAAAAAAAAAACATCAGTCAGCTGATTAAATAATTTCCTCAAAGAGACGCTCGCTTAACGACGCCTTGCTACAGCTAGCAAGTGACTAAAAAAAAAAACAGCTTTTATCTGTCATAACATTTTGGCAAGGCTGTGATTACAGGCTGTGCTCATCATCTCAGCAGCTTTCTCTACTAGGCATGACAGTGGTACCTTGTCTGCGTCTCTCGGCTGATCCGGAGATGGGACGGCCGTCACCACGTGTCCAGTAGAAATAGTGTGGCGCAGGCCCAGATCCCAGGCACCGTAAAGTGACTGAGCCGCCCTGAGACACCTGCACCCTCTCGGGGTACACCCTCACCACCAGCGAGGTAGCCGCTGTTCAAAAACAAGCACACCATCTCCATAAATCATACCTTATATAACTTATTAAAAAAAGTGTTCATTTCTGTAGACAAACAACTGACCCTACTAACTACAACCCGAATTCCAGAAAAGTTGGGACGTTCTTTAAGGTTGAATAAAATGAAAACTAAAGGACTTTCAAATCACATGAGCCAATATTTTATTCACAACAGAACACAGATAACATAACAAATGTTCAAACTGGGAAAT
>JAQLOM010000015.1:15838215-15852341 GCA_030068315.1 Chrysichthys thysi
TTAAAATTAGCTCTGGAAGCACACAAAAAACCTGTGGTAATGCACTGTACAGTACACCAATACACAAGGTAACTTGATCTGAGGTCTGCGTATTTCCGGGTGTACTCCGCGTACTTCTGGGCGTCGTCCGAACGTCCGCCTGCCAGCGATGCCTGCCCACGAAACTTACAAATTTTCTATATATTTTACAATTTTTATCAGATCACAGTCGTCATCGCAACTTTCGGTCCTTACGATTGTGAGGTTTCCCATAATAGCTCTCTCTCATAAGCGTTTCATTTCTTACTTGACACGTTTCATGACGTCATGGGCAGGGCTGTACAGAGCGACAAAATCTGAGACAGTGAGTCACGTCTAGACCCGGAATCCAGTCAGCTTTACGAATGAGAAAAATAGCGGAAAATTTAGCAGCAAGTCTGACAGGTTAGGCGTTCTCACTGGGCAATTGGTTACGGTTCTGTTTATAGCCCTGAGAGGAAATTAAGGAATGATCAGAGTCCATTTTCGTGCACTGATCAGTTATTCGAATGTTTTTTACAAAACTCCAACATAAATTGGTCGGCTTTAACACTTGTGAATGGGAATATTATGGACATATCTCATAATAACACTTCGGTCACATCAGTTCTACATACACACATACAGTTCTACAAAAGGGATACGGCTTTAAACGTGCACCAGGGTGTGTGTGTGTGTGTGTGTAAGTGTAAAGGAATGCTTACTCACCAAGCATGCCCCTGTCTCTGAGTCACAGTTAGTGGCATGGCCATGGCACTCACACTTCTCACAGGTGCCAAGGTAGAGGCCTGATCTTGTGCGGGTGTATCCCACATCACAATCCTGCAAACAAAGCAGAAGTCAGGGTGACCAAGCGTCCGATATCTAGTGAGCTGATAACTTGTGTTTGTTCATCAGTGCGTGACAGAATCGGATGAGATCACGTGAACCTCCTCCACATGAACTGCAAAGGAAGCAGGTTGTATATTTATAACTGATGTGTAATCCTCATCCTGCCAGGTGTGCTGGTTTAATGACTCTCACTTGGAGCTCACAAAGGAGGTGCGTTGTACCTGACAGGACGGCCCTCTGTAGCCTTCAGGACAGGCGCACTCTTCTACTTCCAGAGCTCTCTCGTTCCCAGGGGAATGTGGCACCGCGATATCCATCTGGATGTCAGTAATGCTGCACAGAACATGCAATCGAGACATGAACACCGACGTTTCTATCTGGAGCTCAATCAGCATATGTATTATAATATATTTCCACAACACTTTTAAATTCTCACATCTGATTACTCATGAATTAAAGATTTAACCAGATAAGAGTGTAGAAAGTGCTTAAGAGCATAGGACGTGTTTATAAGAGTGTAGGAAAGGTTAATAAGAGAGTGAGAAGGGTTTATAAAGCCTTAAAATCTATATAAATAATAAAATTAATGTAACGGCGCAACTTCGCAGGTTTCACCTTTGACGGGGGGGGGGCGAGAAAAAGAGAAAACCGAGAAAAAGAAAAAAAAATATGACGGCAAACAGACGGCGTAGGTACCTGCTCTCGACCATGTTGTCCCCGTAAGTGGCTCTGATCATGAAGACGGAGACGTCAGCCAGGGCCATCAGCAGGTGCTCTCGAGTGCACGGCTGTCCGTCAGCTCTGCTCCATGCAGACTAGAAGAAACGAGTTCAAAATCATCGCATGAGAATTATTATAATTATCATCATTACAATCCTGACAACTCTTAAACTGCAAGAAAGTACAATGTAAATAAACCAACTTCACCCAGTCAGCATGAACACACCTCTCGGAAGGGCACGATGAAGGTAGTAGGGACTCGGGGCAGCGTCCTGGTCTGCGAGTAGTGCTCCAGGTAGATGCTGTTGCCCTGCAGGACCACATCAGGCTTGTTTTCGATCACCACTGTTGGGGGACGCAGCTCATAACGCATCTTGTAGCGCAGCTCTCCTCCATACGCAGTCACCTTGGAGTACAAAGAGTTTCACAAATGCTTCATATTTACCCCTGTTCTGCGGACATTCAGAAGCCATAAAAATGGTTTTGGGACTGGAAGTGTTGGTATCGGTAACTCCGCCCCAAGACAGGTCTCATCACAGCACCCTGGTGCTGATTATTATTCATTTACTGTAAGGGAGCAGAACAGGCTCACCTTGTCTCCTCGGAAGCTCACGGGCAGCACCCAGTAGTAGATGTCATTGGGGATGCTGGTGAAGGACCGATAGACGACCTCGGTGCCACCCCTCTGGGTGATGCCTTCAGTGATGGGGCGAGTATTGCCTTGGTTGGCGAGAGAAAAGAGCTGGCCGTTGACGCCTCCTCGCACCTTTAGACACACCCAGAAACAAGTTCATCGCTGACATGAGAAGAAATAAATTCCGTGAACCTGATCTAAATCCTACCTTAAACTGAACCTAATGTGCTAGAAAGCCCTTGAAACATTAATACACTGCTTATAGCATTGCAGGCTTACAACAATGCTCGCTAACCTGATCTCTGGTCCAGGTGGAGCTGGCACACTGCTTGGTCACTCCCATGCAGAAACACTTCAAACACCCATCGGGATGTTCAGAGGACAGATGGAAAGATCCCGGCTTACACTCGTCACACAAAGCTCCAGCCACGTTGGCCTGCAGAACAAAACGGTGCAAATAAAAGCCAAAGGAGATACATGCAATGTGATGGTGCGACGCCAAATACAGATTTAGGTGAGATAATAAAACATAAGATAGAAATAAAAACAAAAACAAAAACAAAAAAAACCCCTGTTACCTTGCAGTTGCATGGTCGGCTGACGGAACTGATAGTTCCTTTGTTGTTGCATTGAGTTAATTCTGAAAAAGACGTGTTGAAAAGAAAAGATGGCTTAAGAAGCACGCCTTGAAACGTCACAGACTGGTGATCATACGTGGCCACAAACAGCTGGAGGCTCAGGAAACGGTGTGGTAATCTTAAAAGATTTCAGAAAAATGTACCAAAAGACAACACCTTCTCGTACCTGCGCTTTGTATCATGCACTTGCCGTTGGGTTGCAGAGGATTTCCTACATACCCGTTTGCACACCTGCGAACAAAAACAGCACAGGTCAGAGTTCTTTTAGCCAGCCAATGCGCTTAAAGCGAGGATGAAAGAACAGCTGGGAGAGTGTGGAGGCCGTACTTCTCACAGCGGCGACCCTTGTAGCCTAGTGCGCAGGCATCGCATGTGGCCTGACCATCTACATCCTGGAAGCAAGTGTCTGAAAACCTGTACATAACAAGAAACAAGCAGACACATCATGAGCTGTCAATAAATTACATCTTCTGATCAGATTGAGCGGATTGTTTTCTTAAAAAGGAAAAAAAAAAAAAAAAAAGAAATCTGACACAATGAATAAAACATGATGGCATGGTCATAAAAGCATGCCCTCAAGTGCTTTATTCCTCTTTATATACTTTATATTAGAATGTAAATGTTTGCGAGCGAGCCCTAACCTGCGAGACTTCTCCGTGTAAGGACAGGGACAGGGCTTACAGTCGTCTGGTCGACCCCGACTGGGATCGCCAAAATATCCAGGACGGCATTTATCACACTGCGGTCCCTCGGTGTTGTGCTGACAGCTCTGAGAAAGAGGAGAAAGACAGAAAGAAAGAAAGAAAGAAAGAAAGAAAGAAAGAAAGAAAGAAAGACAGGTATTTTATCAATTAAAAAAGTGAAAAATAAAACACTGATTATGAAAGACAAAACCGACAGATAGCTTCAAATTAGGGATGCAAATGATTAATCGACTATCAATTAATTGTCGATAAGAAGTCGGTTGAATAAATTAAATTAATTGTCAGTTAATGGGCTATATGCACAGAGCGGTGCTGGGCGCTAGGCGGAAATGGATTGTTGCTATCCGGAGGTAGGTATGTGTGTATTTATGCTAATCGCGGTGGCTAATCTGCCCCCCCCCAACTCGGTTTCGGACTTTACTGGTTGCACATGCACACCCCCCAGTAAAACCACTCAGATTAGCTGGGTTACTGGTTTTTCTGGTATTCACGTTGATGATGTATTCAAGGACAGTCAATAGCATGACCCCGTGCTCGAATTTCCCAAATCAGTTTTCCCAAAGCCAAGTTTCCATTCCTAGTAATCACCGCTTATCAATTAATCGTTAATCGATCGATAAGGTCAGCCAACTAATGATTAATGAATTAATCGATAATTTGCATCCCTACTTCAAATACATCTCAGAACTAAAGGTCGCTCACCAAGCAGTGGCCGCTGATGGGGTCGCACGCACTTGCGTGGCCGTGGCAATTACAGCCGGCGCACATGCCCAGGTAGGAACCCCCAGGCACTCGCTCGAACCCAGAAGAGCACGTCTCACAGGAGAGGCCGGAGTAACCGGGTGGACACCTATGAGAGACGTCACATCAGCTAGCCTTTCTCACGCATATTATTACGTTTTGTTTGCACTGAAATAAATACACAGTGGATATTTCAAAACTACAGGATATTTATATACATACGTTTATACAGTCGTGCTCATAAATTTACATATCATGGCAGACCTTGTGAAATGTTGGCCATTCTTTAGAAAATATGACTGAGCATGCCCAAAATTTTCAGAGTTTGGTCAGAGTTGATGGCAAGATGAAAGCAGCATGTTATCAGAGAACACTGGAAGACAATATGCACTCATCAGCCCAGAAGCTGTGCATGGCACACACTTGGACTGCCCTACATGACAATGACCCCAAACACAAGGCCAAAACGACCCCTCATTGGCTACAGCAGGAAAAAAGTTAAAGTTCTGGAGTGGCCATCACAGTCTCCTGACCTCAATATCATTAAGCCAGTTCGGGGAGGGAGATCTCAAACGTGCAGTTCATGCAAGACAGGCCAGGAATTTCCAGGAACTGGAGGCTTTTTGCCAAGAAGAATCTGAGGAAATTAAGTCCCTTATCCACAACTATCACAAAAGACGACAAGCTGTCATTGATCCCAAAGGGGGGAATACACAATACTGAGAACTGAGGGTAGGCAACCTTTTGAACGAGGCCCATGTCAGAATTTTCTAAATTATCGTTTCCTTTAATGATTGTGTTATTTTGAGCTTGGCTTAATTTGAATCCCATTAAAAATAAAAAGACATGTGTTTTGCCTGATGTTTTCCTCACAGAATGGTGCACATTTTACAAAATCTACCAGGGTATGTAAATTTCTGAGCACACCTGTACGTATAAATGAGAGACAAAGAGAGACCTGCACTCCTCCACGTCTTTCGGCTGGCCCTGTGTGCCGAACGTCACGCTGGTGGTGTCCATGACGATCTCGCTGAGACCCACACTGGCCATGCGGTTGTTGTAGATGGTTCGGATGCTGATGCTCTCCAGGTTAGCCAGGGTCATCAGGAGATCCTCGCGAGTCACCGGCTGCCCGGATGAGTGTTGCCAGTTTTCCTAAAACAACCACATGCTTGCGTGAAAACACACAATTTGACATTCTTCGCAAAAAAAAAAAAAAAAAGTCCCGTAACGGTTTACAAGCTTGAATCCTAAGAGAGTCTGAGACTCTCTTACTCTCCGTGATATAATCTCAGTTGTTCATCTGGCACATCTGCGCCCAGTGACTGACCTCGGTAAACTTGACCTCTCTCTGGTTTTTAATATTGGGACTTGTGGATGGACCAAGGCGGGAGATCAGTCTGTTTCCGTTACCCCTCAGCACCACGTCAGGCCTGTTGATTGGCTCTGAGCCTTCCCTCTGCAGGAAGAAGCTCACCTTAAAGCTCAGGGTAGCTCCGTAGGAGTCCACCTGAAACGCACATAACACCATCATGGCACTGGTTTATCCACTTCTGGGTGTCACCAGTACCTCCAATATCTATCTGTGGATGATCTTCCTATAGCGGCATTCCTCATTATGTTTTATTCCATACACCTGCACAAGGTAACATGTCGTCTTAAAGATTCCATCTCTCATATCTGCATCCAACGTAACCTGGATCATCTATCTGTTCAAGTCGATAAGTTTGACGCCGGAGTGTAAATTGACCTTGCTGCCCAGTAACTGGCGTGGCAGAGTCCAGTATGATTCCTGGTCCAGGAAACGGCGAGACAAATCCACCAGCTGGAACTCCTCCATCTCTGGATTAACCATCATCTGAGTGGAGGAGAGAGGCGGAGGTGTGCCTGGCCGAGACGGGAAGGACACGTTCACTCCTGAAAGAGAGAAGCGATGGAGAGGGGGAGAAAGAGTGCAAAGGGAAAGAGACCAAAAGTGAGACAGAAGGATGTGAAGATATTAACTCTGTACCTTATATGTATGTGTTCATTGTTTCCTGAAATATAATTGAACACTTTATTTAAAACTCCATGCTAACTACCTTTAAAGTTCTCCTCCTCTGTGAAGCGCAGTGAGATCTGGTTGCGGTAGCGCCTGGTGCTATGGCAGTTCCTGGTGATGCCGAAGCAGAAGCAGGGCACGCAGCGGTTGCCGATATTAAAGTGTCCCTCAGGACAGTTACCTGGGAAGAAACGCAGAGATGTGGACGTTCGTTACATGGTTAGCGCCAAGTGTCTGAGTCCGCAACCAAGAAGTATTTTTTCAAATGAATAATTCTTCAAAAATGAATGCATTTATTGAAAATTTCCTACTTCTCCATTAATGATCATTACTATAAATCAGAAAAAATATATTTATGATACAAACACACAGAAGTGTTAGCAGAAAGACCTGGACCAAACACAATCATTAAACAGACAGACGAGCTGGTTAGATAGGATAGACTGGATGGATGGATGGAGAGATAGACAGATAGGTGGACAGACAGATACATTGAGAGACAGACGGATAGACACTAATAGATAAGGAAGATAGGAAGACAAAGATAGAGATAGACAGATAAATAGACAGACAGAAAGATGGGTAGGTAGAAAGACAGACATAAAAACAGACAGATTGACAGGCAGATAAAAAGTAAGATGGATGAAGGATAAACCGACACATAAATAGAAGATAAATAGACGAATATTTATAGAAATAGATTGATAAACAGGCAGACAGGCAGGCAGGAAGACAGACCGACAGACACACACAGACAGAAAGACAGCAGACTAAAAGACAACAAAGATAGCTATATAGATAGACAGACAGACAGACAGAGAGATAGATAAATAGAGAAAAACAGAAAAAGAGAATGATAGATGCAGACTGACGTTACTGAGAAACTACCAAAACCTATCCTGAAGGCTTTCACGTTAATGTACTGCTCTTACAACGGGCTGATTCTGATACACATGTGTAGAAAATTCGGACCTTCTGATCAGAGCTGAGTATTCATCTCTGCTCACCTACAACGGTGACGGCCATGGTATAAACATTTATAGAAAACGCGTGTTTTTATAGAAATTACGACGAAAGGCATTTCGTCATTTGTTTGTTCAATAATGAGACACCTTTCCCAAGCAGAGAATCTGAGAGTGTGCATGAGTAAAGTAGTTCGCATAGCTCGGGGTGAACACTGGGGTGCCTCAGTGTCTGCCTGACTGCACATGAATATGCAAACGTCCAACGAACCAGAATTACTTTTCACTCTTTGAATTCACATTAAAACCACGTAAGAAAAGTCCGCAGGTTTTCCATCCGGCGTTTCTCTGTCCAAGGAAGCATGACAGAAATGAACCTGGAGCATTTTTAAGATTCTTTAGCTTGCATTGGTGGTTACAATAGGATACATATATACACTCGCTGACACACACACACAAAAAAAAAAAACCTAAGCACCCAAAAGGAGTGGTCCGATTTGACCGTAATTTGGTACACATCCAGACCAGCGATGGGTATGTAAATGATTCGATTTGCAAGGAGCTGGCACGTCAGACATCGTATTGTGTGCCAAGCATTACAGAACCCCATGACATCTGCGCCTGCCATCCAGCCACAGGTATTGGATTCTTTATAGCACCCTGTGTCATCCTGCACCATGCCTTGACGACTGGCATCAGCTGGACTGCGGGTTTCCCGGTCCCATGCGTAGGCTGCCATTGACACTAAAACAGAGATGGATGCGTTTGGAGAGGTGCCGTAACTGGAAGGCATGGACTGATGATGAGTGGCGTCGTATAATGTTCAGTGATGAATCTCGGTTCTGCGTTACCGCAGCTGACCATCACGTGAACGTATGGCGCCGCCGAGGGGAGAGGACCAATCCTGCCATTGTTCTGGAGAGGAACACCAGCTTTGCTCCTGGCATCATGGGGTGAGGAACCATAAGGTATGACTTCATGTCACCTCTGGTATTGATTCGGGGGACCCTGATGGCACAGTCACACAATCGGCGACATCCTGCGTCCGCATGTCTTATCCCACCTGAGACAGCACCCTGGAACAGGCTTTCAACAAGACGACGCCTGTCCGCACACGGCACGTGTGTCTACGGACTGCTTACGTCATAATGAGGTCCTCTCGTGGCCAGCGAGGTCCCCAAACTTTCCCGATTCGAACATGTGTGGGATCAGTTCGGACGTCAACTCCGACCTAGGGCCGACCTGCCCGATCTCGAGGGACAGATACAACAGCTGTGGGTTGACTTGCCGCAGGAGAGGACACAACGGCTATCCGACTCCGTTCCGCATCAAATGTCTGCTTGTATCCAGGCCCAAGGGGGTGCCACACCCTACTGACATGGGATCAGCGGTGCTCCCGTACTGCCAACTATCCATCCGTTATCCAGTTGACCTTTTTTTGACAATAAATTTAATACTACTACGTCCCGGTCTTGAGTTATGTATTAAGCCGTATCAACTGTGAACAACTATATTTTTCCTCAAAAAGTAAAAAACAAACAAACCACCACCACCAACAACAACAACAACAACAAAAAAGTGTCCTCCGTTTTGACTTCTGGATGTGTAATTAGTCATCATAAGCATTGGACTGTGCTGAGCTTACTGGGTACTCGAGTCAGGGTTAACACTCCGTCAGGAATGGCAAACACCAAGCCTTTAGCGTTTATAGCTTCGCACGTGTACGCGCCCTGGTCTCCTTCCTTCACGTCACGGATGGTCAGTGTCCCGTGGCCATTCTCGCTAGTCACTGTAATCCTAGAGCGAGAGAGTGAGAGAGAAAGAAAGGGAGAGAGAGGAAGGCGTTTTAGGCTGAATCTTAATAACTTGGCCTATTCTCTCAAAGCTGAACTTTCTGACATTAAAAGGCATGTCAAAATCCAATAAAACAGGGCAAACAATGGCGGCTTTTCCCCCCTGCGGTTTCAAATGACCAGAGCTAACATTTGAAGACCCTACCACAAAGCTCTTGGAATGAAAGGGGGTCTAAAAAACAAACAAATAAATAAATAAAAGAACCAAGCCTGTTAATACACAATCATTATAAAGAAGCAGATGAAGAGCTTTTGCTCTTGTGGGACGACACGATTGACCATATGACATTCCCAGAGACCTAAAATACCCTCCGGTCTGGTTCTAATTATCCACATGAGTCATACTATAAAGCAAGCAAACATTTTCTGGAGTTTCCTTTTAGGCCCATCAAATGTTTTTTTTATTTACTTGTAAAGAGAAGCGAAAGGATATGGATATGATCACGCTGCCATTTGTGCACCTCTGTTTTCATCCTATATAATACAATACAATACAAAGTTGTTTCATGTCTAGAGAGTTATTCAACTGTTTTTCAACTAAATTTTAGGTCGACCTAAAATAAGCTCAGAAACACATTATTGGTTAAAAGCTTAATTTGCCACATACTGTCAAGTTAAAAGTAAAAAAAAAAGTTAAAAGTTAGGATCCTACAATCGGTGCACACGAACAGAAGTAAAAACTGGATACTGCATGCTGAACTTAGTTTACACCAGTATTTTTCCATGTTTCTAATGACTATTGTCGGACGGTATCTCTGCACGGAGTGCCCGTCACGTTTCCACACGGTTCAAGCTGGTTTTGCACATACTGCCTGGCAGAATCCAGAATTCATCAGCACTGGGGTATGATGGGAAATCCTCCTCGTTATTATAAGTCATATATTTAGCAGAAACTGGGAGAAGTTCTACCTGTTACTAGAAGGAATGTGCCCCCAGTTAAGCCTCCATGTAATGATAGGGACGGGCACGCCGATGGCTGTGCACGTGAAGGTCACCGTCTGCCCCCGTGCGGCTGTAATGGACTCTTCTGGAGGGCTGGTCACAGTGGGAGCAGCTAAACCGCAATAAGGACAAAAACAAAAACAATGGTCGGTTTATTTTCCTCCTGACACTCTCGCTAGCACTCGGTTACTCTCTCTCCCTCCCTCACGCACGCACTCATGTGGAAACTCAAAGCCGTGTAAACACGTAGGGTGCATTCTTATCCCGAATCAGTGACGTGTGATCGAGATATATTTGGTTGGCTCGTTTCGTGGGAGGGCTGGGAGCAGGAACCCGATCGTTATATTTGCACAGATTGAAAGATCCGGATGTGGAAGTTCACAGCAGGTGAATGTACTCAAAAAAAAGTACAACTAGTCACCCAAAGTGAGTAAACGTGTGTGTGTGTGTGTGTGTGTGTGTGTAGGAGCCACTGACTCCCGAGATCTGACCTACTGGAAGGATGTGCACACAAAATGGAGTGCAAGATCAGACTCCTTAAGATTAACACTTTGCTGAATTTTGAAGATCTTCAAAAACGGCCAAAAAGTACTAAACGCTGTGCCTAAACAGTACATCAAATCTATCTATCTATTATTATATACCTAATATACAATTCAGCCTATAGTAGCAGATGTGTGCTAAAAATATCACTTAATATTTGATGACTGACACTGAACGGTGTGGGAAATGCTCTTCAAATTTCTCTAACTAATGTTCTGATGGTTTCCTCTTGAGTCAGCGAAGCAGGTTAAGTCACCATACTGGCAAAAGCATAACACTAAACCCTTGATAATGTTAATATATACTGCATATACATGTTAACATATGTGACCGCACCCATACATATAAAAAAAATGTTTTTGTTTTTTAATATTATATGAAGGTTTACAGCCATGGGTTTATTGCAAGCAGCATTTTCTCAGCTTATTCACAGTAATCAACCATATTTAAATACAGATTTATTTAATGAACCCTTGCATTACACCTTTAGGTCAATTCAGGCATTGGGGAAAAGGGGAAAAGGTAATAGAACGTTCACAAAAGTTACTTAAGAAAAGGTTTCTTAAATAAAAACCTTTTTAAAAAAAACCCTATACTTTACTGCTCATTTCTGAATGTTAATATGCAGAGAACGAAGAGAAAGGCAAGAGAAGGAATGGAAGAGAATGAGAAAAAGTGAGAAAGAAAGCCACTGAGGACAGGAATAAAATCTCCCTCAGGATTCAATTGAACGGAACAGAGTTTACGTTTAATCTACGGTGAATCTGGTGCTACACGGCTGGACTTCTGGACCATATGACACATGGCTATAGATATGGGTTAGTTATAAAGGCACTATCTGATTCCACCCAAATGAGGATGGGTTCCCTTTTGAGTCTGGTTCCTCTCAAGGTTTCTTCCTCGTGTCGTCTCGGGGAGTTTTTCCTTAATTGAATTGAATAATGGCTCCAAAGTCGATTTGGTCAGAAGTAAAGAATGCCTTACCACAGGCGTACTCATCCGAGCGGTCAGGACAGTCAGGCTCCTCGTCACACTGGTAGCTGGCGGGAATACAGGTCTGGTCACTCAGACACGTGAACTGCTCCGGAGCACACACTTCCCCAGGTTTTCTAGCGGCTACACGCAGGAAACGAAGCAGAGACAGAGAACATGGAGTACTTTTGAACAAAACTGTGTGCAATCCTGACCACGGAAATACGTGGATTAGGATGTGCTTACGGATGATGATAAAGCAGTAGTAAACTTACGACAGTCAATCTCATCAGAGTTGTCATTGCAGTCGTTGTCTCCATCGCAGCGCCACAATTTGAGAGCACACCGACCGTTCCGGCACTTAAACTCGTTGGGTTCGCAGGGTGAAGGAGTTCCTGGAGAAGCAAGCACACCCCCATATACACACACACACACACACACACACACAATTATTAATGCAGCTATCCTACACCTAAATCTAACTTTACAATATCCCCCCCTGCCAAATATATACCGACTCTTACCACAGTTCAGCTCATCACTTCCATCGCTGCAATCGCTCTCTCCGTCGCACACATAGTCTCGGGAGATGCACTGTCCGTTCTGACAAGTGGACTGGTCGGCGCGGCAGGGCCCGGGACGTGGGGGGATTTTAATCTCAGGAGTGGTGCTTGGTATTTCAATGGATGGAAGAGTAACAGGTTCTTCAGGAACTATCAAAAAAGGATAAAAGTAAAATCATTCCTTTGTCAATTTACCACTTTTTAGATCAGCAGTAATTCGACCTCTGGCTTTGATTATGGTTTTTATCATTGTTCAGTTCACAAACAACCCAGAGGATCCCTAAACATCCAGAAAGGATGTTCGTACAAATCAAAAATGACCCTTTATTACCGAATTTACTTGTCGAATAATAAAGGATTTCAAAATATTTTGCATTCAGTATTATTACTTGGCATTCAGTATTATTATGTGCTACATATATATTTAATGTACAAGCCCAAGAAAGCACGTTCTCACTCACCGCAATTAATCTCATCGCTCATGTCTGGACAGTCTGGTCTGTTGTCACAGACAAAATCCAGAGAGATACACGCTCCGGTTCGGCAGCTGAACTCGTCGGGGGAACAGGGCCTAAACGGACCGGGCTTGACTAACAACGACAGCAACAGTCAGCCACAGAGAACCAGATTCGTTATACAATTTGCCTTTATACAACCATTCATGCAAACACACAAACACACAACAACTTGCCAAAGGATTCCTAAAGTAAGGCGGGTTCTTTAATCAAAATGCCAAATGCAACCATTGGCAGATATGCAGTATTAATTTTTAGCATTCTTTATTTTCATTAAAACACTACCCATTCGAAGACGCTTGATCAGAAGGCATGCGGTCTCTGTTGGGATATTTTCAAGCGAGTGCACAAATATGTACAACAGCCCTCCGCTGTGACACTCGGGAATGATGCGTTCATTATGAGCCACAGGGCTGTGCATGCAAATCATCTCATTCTTCTCCTTAATGCAAGTTAAGTACGCCCATGCATGAGCAGGTCCATTCCTTGCCAATGCATTTCATTCCTCGAGGTGTCCTTGCACAATGAAAAACGGCTGCACACTACGGTCACCGTGCAGCAGGCATGGCACGGTACAAACCTGAAGAGGCTATAGGCTCCAAAGAGTGGACGGGATCAGCTACAAACCAGACATAAACCAGACAATGATATTGTCACTGGACTGTGATTGGCTTGTGTAGCCGCAGTAACATATGATCGGACTGTAGACTCGGGAGTGTTGGAGCAGAGATTTAATGTGGACAACATGGAAATAGAGCATCCTAGGGGGTTGCACTGACTATCCATCCAGTTGAATATTACATTCTGTAGTTGCTGCTGTGAGATTTGTCCACACGTTAGCATAAATGATTAAGAAAGCAGTTAAAAGTCTACAGTCGACTGCACAAGACGGCATTCATTTGCCTCAATGCACTGTTAACACGGTTATTTCTGTTGTACTTTAAAGCGAAAAATGTTTCTCATAAAATGCACTGTGGCAGACTGAATTCCCTTCTGACCAACGGTGTGTGAAAAGGTGTTTTTGGTGTGAAAAAGCCTTTTTTGAGATCTTGGACATAAAGGGAAGATGGATATTGGCCTATAGTCAGCTGACTGGGGTCGAGGTCAGGGTTTTTTGGTTTCCACGAGTGAATCAGTTGAAAACTTCAACTAAACAGACTACAGTGGATCCTCGGCTCGCAAACGCATTGGATGGCGAACAAATCAACGTACGAACTAAATTCCCGGGCAGAATTTGTATCGACCAATGAACAAATCCTCGACTGATGTACAAAAAGTCAACCCACACTTCGTGGCACAAACCTTGAGTTCCGGTCAAGCACTCGTGGCCCCAAGAAAGTGAATAGTGGAAATGGTAGTGAGAGTAAGAAGTCTAAGCATATAACAGTTGAAATAAAGAAAGAAATAATCACAAAACATGAGAAGCGCCACCATATCCCTCCGCCACCG
>JAQLOM010000015.1:15867633-15885572 GCA_030068315.1 Chrysichthys thysi
GGTTCATGGTATCGGCACTTTATGGACGAGTACGAGTATTTTAGCAAAGTATCGGCCCGATACCCGATACTGGTATCAGTATCGGTGCAACCCTACTTTTAACAATAATATTTATCCTGTTTGAAAGCCAATGTGGTGGCGACAAAAAAAAAACAAAAAAAAACAAGAAAAATCAGTTCACATGGGATATATGAAACCACTGGAACAATAACAGTGTTCTGGGGCCGGCTCAGCTGTTGTTTACTGGACGAGACCAAATCTCCATGTCTAATGGCGTCCACGGTCAATCAATACATGAAGAGACCAGCCAAGAGGAAGTTGGTCTTCAGCAAGATCACCAAGAATCCAGCACACATCTGCTAAGGACACACTCAACCAAAGTTCCCTTGAGAGTAATAACGTTTGGACAAATGTGGACTGTTACATTGGGATAGTCTTTCCCATACACACGCCCATCTATGGCAATCCCAGCCCCTGCTTAAACCCACGGCCAACTGGCAAGGTCCAGTAAGAACAGTGTGAGAACAGGCGACGTTTAGGTTTCCCTTGATGTAACAGCACAGCTGCAAAACAGAATATAAAACTGAATTATAAGCAAAACTTGCCATAGGTCAGGTTTTTTTTTTAGTACCTATAAACAATAGATGCACAGTCGTTTCTTTTCACAGAAAAAAATCCCCTTTTGGCGCTTCAAAGTTCAAACGATGTACCAGCATAAAGACACATGAAAATTGTCTTGCCAACAGTTTGAAGTCTGAGATAAAAGAAGTGTTGGGTGAGAAAGGCCATCCATCATCAGCAAGAGCTTTCAAAGAGCTCAATGTCAGAAGCCTCCTCAAGCACAACAAGCAAAAACGAATCCACATCTCATACTACGCCATGATTACATAAGAGGTGTTAGAGCACGGTAGTTGACGTTAGAGGTGATGCTTTTTTAAATGCTAATGGAGCATTAAGTCAGCCTAAACCTCTGAGCCGGACCTCCTTGGCACACCCCGGGCACAGGCTGGTCTTCCATGAAGCAGCTGTTTAGGATCCTGCAGGATCCTGTTTTATACAGAGTGCACTTGGAAAGGGTGCCATGGAAAGCGCAAGTAGCTTTTGTCTATCCATCATATACAGTGATATGGGATGAAAAGCTGTTCAAACTTTGAGGCTGTCATAGACAAGACGACAGGAAAGTTGACAGGCGTATGTATTGTCTGACAGAAAGGAATGGGAAAACTCTCTCACCCTGAAGAGAGACTATAGGAAATTGACAATCTGTATTTTTGACAATTCACAACGAGCTCCCTCCGGCATAATAAACTTGACGAATGAAGCCTCTCAGTGTGAGACACTGTACAATAGGCCTAAAGCAACCAGAAAGGAAGCATACCATCTGTCAACAATTCTACGCATTTCTCTACACCGTGAGCATGTAGCATTACAGATGCTAGCTTGAACAAGCGTTGACAAGTTGTTAGGAGCCGGTGTGGGGTGGGGAAGGAAAACAAGAGCTGGACGGAGATTTGGGATGCATAACTCACCTGGAAACTATAAATCATCCCCTATGGGTCAGCCTGCGCTCCCACATGTTGATCATCCCATGTGTAAGCCACAACTCCCACAGGCGTTCTTCTGTGTACTGTCAGTTTACACCACCTGATGCTTCCTGCCCAGCACAGCTGTTTCCTTACACTGAAATAAGCTGCGAACAGCCAGTGCTAGGCAGCACAATAATGCAGGTCCATTCAGTCTAAACTCCTAATACATTTCATACAAAAAGGCACCAAATGACATTCTACGAATATGTGCTATAGGCAATCTCCACATAACAATGGCAACAAAACCAACTGGGTTTTAATTTTTCACCAGAGTTTAGCTTCTTTAACACTGTTCCCCCTAAGATGGAAATCTCAGGAAATTGGAATGAAAACACTAACCAGTCGTATCGCCTTATCCCCCAAACCCTCATCCGTCCACAGATGGAATTAAGCACTGAGAAATTTGATGAACATGACGTAGAGGAGATAAAACTAATTTTACCACAGACTTACCACAGGCCTGGCTACACACAGCTAACTTGCTTCACAGTTTGTTCGGATCCAAGGCCAAAATTTTGTCCAAAATGCACAGCAGAGCACCCAGTTACTGTGTAGTTAGTCTGCTACCTAGCTAACAGTATACAGACAAGCTGGCAAACTAATTAATTAGACAAACCAATTAACCCAACAAAGAAAAAAAAAAACCCAAACAAGCCAAAAAAGATTTGTTAGTTGCTTTGCTACACCACATCTAATGAAAATATCAAAAAATTAGCTAACTCCTAGTATAACTTTCAAACAGAGTCTTCAAAACGGTGGGAGGTAGGAAGATTTGCTACACTAAATTGCCCCTAGGTTAAACTGCCCCATCTTATCCAGGGTGGATTACTGTCTTACATCCAGAGTTCCTCGGATAGCCTGTGGATCCACCACGATGCCGGGCAAGGATAAAAACGCTTACTGAAGATAAATGAAATAATAAATAGAACAGAGTTACGGTACAGTTCTCCGGTGAGAAAATCCAGACACTGTTCAGTGCCAGGGAGAGATGCCAGACAGGTCAGCCAGCAGTGTGCCAGCCTGGGTGGGGGAACTGGTGTTGGCCATACAACAATTGGATATTCGGTATTACTGAGAATGTGATTGAATGATCGACTTGTTTTTTTCTACTGCTAAATCTGAGCAAACCCTGTGGTTCACCCAGAGCACTGTGATAAAGCAGAGTTCCCGAATTCCTTCTATCTGGGGAGAAAACTCAGAAGTCTGACTCATTTCAGCCATAACTTGATCTCTAACCCTAGGCCTTGAGCAATAACCAAATGTCACATGCTTTTAAAGATCTCCTAGGTTTGCAGTTTCATCCGGCTAATGTTGAGGGGTTATGCTACATACTATTTGTTTCCTAGTAATGGAAATGATGATCTTAGGGGGGGGGAAATGCTCTGAGTCAATGGGGCAAGTGGGAACAGAAAAAAAAAAATTCACCAGTAATTTGCAACCACCCGTGTGTGGGAGTTACTTTTGTAGTCATGAATCAGAATAACAATGCGACAAGTGTCCAAGTGTGTTTGCAGTATTTTTGCATTTGGGACCAGACGTAAGCAACACCCAGCCGTGAAACAAGAGCCTGAACATAAAGTGTCTGAGATCCCTTAATGGGTTTGAAATCATAAGACAAATCCAGCTCTGGTGGTGGCAGAATCATAGGCATGTCATTGACTTGACTGACCATAAATCTTTTTTATTTGCTTCATGATAATATCCAATAGAGCAGTAAGGGATTAGAGATGCCTATTTAGATGCACCTTATTAGACTTGACAAATGGTAAACAAGGAATTAGCCACACCAAGTGGGAGATCAGCACAAAGGCTTCCAAAAGTGCCGGAGGAACAAGCTCTTAATCGAACGTAGCATGGTGTCTGTAATTTTCCTCCTGAAGACAGTGGGTGAGATGATCAAGCAAAGCATTCCCCTAGAAGAGTCTTTCACTGCTTGTGAGAGTCCAGACGGCCCACTGAGCTGCGCCCTCCCATTAATTACCAGCCCAGCATGATAGCCTTCAAAACCTCCCTCAAACAGACCACCTGTGTCTGGGACCCTGGGTTCCATATTCCTCCTCACACAAACTGTTAAAAGTCTGTGGTTGTTACACTTGCTCTGCTGTTTCAGACTGATTTATAGCTGGGTTGCATGTCCTTCCAAATATGTTATGATGCTTAAAGGAGGAATTATCAAAGGAGGTCATCAATTAGATATGAACCCAATGGACATCATATCTAGATGATGCTTTGCTAAATCACTTGAATTGATAAAATCGACAGTCGGGGCTAGATAGAAAATCAGCCCCAGTATCGACCTTATGCCATTCTCTGTATCTTTACTCGCTGTTGGTGGTTTTTTCCTTGATTCCACAATAGTAAAAAAAAAAATAATAATAAAAAAAATAAAATAAATTAAAAAAAAGCAGGTAAGTTAGGGAAGACATGGATGTGGAAGCCGTGCTAGGCCAATTATGCCAGCCAACCCTGCACACTCCCTCATTCAGATTTACAACACTTGCTATATAAATTCTCTGGGCTTGCTCAAGAACAGCAAGTTGTGGCTTATGCTCATTCGGGGCAGGGGGTAGCTCAGGGGGCTAAGACGTTGGACCTCTGAGCAGAAGGTCAGGAGTTCAAATCCATGTACCACCAAGCTGCCACTGCTGGACCCTTGAGCAAGGTCCTTAATCTCAAATGCTCAGTTGTATGAGATAAAAGATGTAAGTCGCTCTGAATAAGGACATCTGCCAAATGACGGTAATGTAATGTAATTTTTGTTGCCCACTTGCAGTAGCCTATATCAGGGGTCCCCAACCACCGGTCCGTGGGTTTTTTGGTTCCGGGCCGCGAAACAATCATAACCTTCCTGAAATTTTTATTTATTTTATTTTCATTAGTTTCCTGGGTATCTTATTTTGAAAAATTCCACTCTCGTCGCACTACTGCACGTGACTCAGAGAACGTAGCGGTTTAAGCCCCACCCTCTTCCATCGCAACATTATGCCCCTCACCCCACCCCCCACGGTCCGTAGAAAACTTGCCCTACGTGAAAGTGGTCTCCGGTACAAAAAAGGTTGGGGACCACTGGCCTATATGCTTGGATCAAGTTTTCATCTCCGACTGTTCTCAACCCCAAGTAAACCATGGGGAGTACAGGAGTGAATTTTCATATTTACATAACATGTGATGTGCAATAATGGATAACACCTGTATCTAACCATATTTTGGAAAATCAGGAGAACAGTGAGAACAGTGGGAATGGTGAGTTGTAGCCAATTTAATCCAGGTTAACTGGAATGTCCCTGCTGGCTTCCACTAGCTTTTGAGCGATTCACACCCTTTTAAATGTGGTGTATGAACGCAATTAGCAACGGCAGCTAATCCAGGATGTCGGATTCCTGTATCTACAGCTCTTACTCTCATGAGGATGCCTGCATGCACACACAGAGGAAGTAGCACGTACATTTAATTTAGCACAGTGTTTAAAACGTTACCCTTTTAAACAAAATCCACATAATTTTGTTGTAATTTGGACAATATGTTAAAAGGACAAAAGCTCCATTGTTGTTGTTGGGTTTTGTTTTGTTTTTTTTTAATAAAACAAACTGGAAGGTTTATGGGCCAAGTGAACCAAATCCACCAGAACACACTTTAAAGGGGAATTCCTTTAATCATACACTGTTATTCTCCTACCTGAAATATCAGTGCAACAAGCATGAAGAGAAATGTGTGGAATTAGGCCAGCAGGATAATCTGGCAAGATGCGACTGGAAAGTCTACACAGCTCGACGAAGCTCATTTCCTCCTGCCTTTTTAATCACACCTTATATAGTGTTATCATAAGACTGTGGCCAGTGGAAAGAATTCCTTTGCTGTGATGCTAGTTTTCATGCTTATCCACCACCTCATTCGTTTATGTTTTGATATGCAATACTGATGTTGATGGCCGACACTGATATTAGGACGGATGGATGAATGAGAGGATGACTGACATTTCCAACGTTGACAAAATCAAAGTCGTTGATTTCAAAGAACCTGAAAGAATTTTTTGCGAATCGTGGTAAGGACACAGTGCTCTTTACAACAAGGATGAGTAAACAATCACCGAAGAGTATTTTGAGAGTCTAAAAATACTGCGTTATTTCCGGTGATGGCGTCTAAGAGCTCGGGTATCTCCGGTTTCCCCAGACGACAGCTGAGGTCCTGAGGAGGCTGGGTCCAGTGGTGTCATGAAGTGAGATAGGGCTGCTAGTGTTTATTTATAACAGGACAGGCCCCTGCAGCGGCGTTCGCTGCCATTCAGGAATGGGCTATGTCCGCGTGTTACAGGAACCTTGGCTTCACGTTTAGGCAGACACTTCAAGCACCGACGCCACTGTCCTCAGGAACACAGGATGATAAACAGTGGAATAATGCCTGACGTCCAAGGAGACAAGACAATAGTGCTTTAAATGAGAGGGTCAATAAGGTCTTGGATGAAATCACAGGGTATTTAAAGGTACTTGGCTTTAAGAAGGCTGCTTCATACGTTCGGTATGAACCGAAATCATAGAACTCAATAATGTAAACAAAAGTCTCTCAAAGTACACTACAATGAACATCCAGGGCCAAAAACGTTCACGGTTTCCCACAGAAGTGTTTCACACTATCATACACACACTAGGACCAGATAATCTAACACCACCTGTTGCCTTGGTCCCGGGCCAACTGTACCACAGCATGCAGGGTCAAAAGCAGTTTCATTAAGATTGCGCTTTTATAAACCCTGGGCCTCATTTCTCACTCAACAGCACGGGGGTGGAGGAAATTCAGAAACTATTTAATTACGGAGCATACCTAAAGTGATATATAGACCTCACCACAGCACAACTGACTCGTGGCATGATTTTGGCCGACCCTGTACCGAGGCAGCTTTAAAAAAAAATAATAATAATAAATAAAAATATATTGATATGGGGAAGGTTTAAGTCAGAGGTAAAGCTGCTCTGTGAATTTTTCTACTATGTGAATATTTTTAGGAGACAGCGCTTTTCTTGGCACTAACTAAAAAGTATGATGTCTTTCTTTAATAAATAAAAAGCAGTGTTGGCGAATTGCTCTGGTATAAGAGAATTAAGACTCCGGGACATGCTGTTATTGGAAAGTAATCAACTTCAGGGTGGCAACAGTAACCGTGCTTCATTTCCTATTAAAGCACTGCCAATTGTGTTTTATTCCTGACTTTATTTTCCAGCATGCCATCTTCTTTTTGATTTCTGAGATGTAAAACGTTTTACTATGTCTATAACAGTTCCGTTTTCCAGCGCAAGTTAAGCTGACAAAATAGCGATAACGATCCAAGCGGTGTCGACTGCTACCATGAATTATCCTGTAAATCCCTGTAATTCATTTCTCCAGTACACATTCTTCTCTTGCCTTTAATGTCCATGTAATGTTTTTCAGAAACTAAACTCCTTATAACTCCGAAAAGTGCATTCTTCCGAGTTTGCTTTGGATTCACTTCCAGCTTGGTGAGAGATTTTCTACTGTGTATAACCACCTGCTGCCTGTTCCCAAGTTCATGGTCAAAACACCAAGATCTATTCAGGGCCAAGATCATAATTAAGTGGGATTGGGCTGGAAGCCGATGTGAAAGTTTTTGAAAAGGCCACCGGTGTTGATGTTGCGAATGCTGAAATAGTAATCTGTAAAAGACATGCGTGGACATGGTGTTTAGAAAACCTAAACGATATGGTAGACCATCTGCCATCGCGGAGATGGAAATAGCTTCAAGTTAGATTTTTAAAAATTCACTTTCCCTTGGTGAAACATACATGCCGAAGGTACAAAATTCTTACCCCACAACAATGACAAGCAAAAGTAAAGTTTGGTACCACTTTTCCACCAAAAAACCCTTTTACTTCATTATACATAGAGCACTATATTGGCCACGTACTAGAGTAGGATGAGCTCACTGCTTGTCATTCTCTAATTTCAATATGATCACAGTGGTCTTTACTAATGCTTGTATGTCACCGTGATACATTTGGCAGCGAAGAAAAATAAGCTTTCTTTCTTAAGTCAGCATTTTCTTATCCCTGACATTTTTAACTAAAAAGAAAGAAAAACCTCTGGTGCTTCCACTTGGGAAAAAAAATAAATAAATCTGACACCCATTCGCATAATCTTGAATAGGCAACTCTAAAAATTAGCTTAAGCAGCTGCATAACCAAAGTCTGAATTCAACTATGTTTCCCCACATGAAAACTGATGTTACCAACTCTGAATACGGCCCAATAACAATAAGGAGAGCAAATTTGCCGAAAGGAAAACAAAGACTATTATTAGCTGCTATAGATTGCAAGAATGCTGATCCGGCCCGCAGATGAAGCTCTGCTCCGGTGAGCTGATCAAGCATGAATGAAATGTGTTCTGGCAGGCGACTGGTGAGGACCTGAAGATGTCTAGCTCCCCTGACCCCTTTCTCACCTAGACTGGGATTCCCCTCCAGGGATAAAGGTGAAATTCCTCTGCAAGGTAAAAATACCACTAAAAACCACATAGCTGCAGGTGAAATTTCACCCCTTTGCACAAGGCTCCTTGAGGGAAGTCGGTGTCTGTGGGAGCAAACCTTTGAGAGGTGGACCTCTGGAGCATGACGAGTAAATTACAAATTAGCATTCTGGCTACACAGACTATGATGATATCATCGGTGTTAAGATTTGTAGGAATTTTGTGCTTTAGAACTTTGTAATTTATCATGATATCAAACGTCATTTATCCAGGCATGTTGATTATTATTGCCGAATTTTCTAACTGATATCAAAAGCAATTTCTAGCTATTAGCCAAGGGAGAAATTCCTACTATTAACAAACATTGCCCTGTCAGTTAAAATCTAGCCTTTTAACATGGAAATCCATGAAAATCCTTACACTGGGGATAGTTCACAAAACAACCCTTGGAGTCTCAACACCCGATGACTGAGAGCTGGCTTTCTAAAGTGATACTTTAGAAACTGCCTCTTTGCATTCTCAGGCCATGTTAAGCACTTTTTGACAATTGGACTGGAGAATTGCTTGGTTTCTGAGCATGTGCGTCAGGGGGGAAAAATGCTATACATCTTGCCCTCAGCAAACCTTGACTCATATGGAATATCAGCTATTCCACTTTTTACGAGAGGATAGAGAGCACTGAGGCGAAGCGTGAGCTTCTGAATGTATTCAAAGCCTCTTTTGTTAAGCCTCGTAGCCAGAGATTCACGCTGCACAGCCCCCTAAGCCGAAGCCATTGACATGCTTTCATAGTGACTGCACTGTAGATGTAAACGTGCTTGGGCTTCTACACCTTCTCCAGTCAGGTCACTACTGGCCACAAGTCAATAAACAGCTCAAAAAAGAACAGGCCTCAGAATGGTTTTGTGGTAAACATCTGGCAGGAACAGCAAGCCATTACTTGGTACTTTAGGCGACATTCAGCCTCGGTATTAACGTTTGTCTCAGCTGTTCTATATTGAGTCTATATCAAGACGCAGAGCTCTGACCGTCACTGTGATTCACGGAAAATACGTATACATGATGCATCTCAATTTAGAGTAAAAGTAAAAATAGCATTTCTTAAAATTGTTAATAAAATGTACATCATCAACTAAATAACTTCTTTTAGTAAGAGAAAAACGTCTAGCACGTTAATATCCAGTCTAATATTACACACAGACCACAGAAGTGACCAGTTCTCAGATCTGACTGGTAACCAGTTTGATTCGTTTTCTACAGATTAAAAAAAAAATTGTAATTGCCAATATGGCAAATGTTTCTACGAGGGAAAGTTTATTGAGTGTTTTTGGAAGGAGTCTGCTTTGGAACTGTTAAAGGTGAAGCTGTGATGAACGTTTTCCATAAACAGGGAGGCCTTCAGGATGAAGAGACGCTTGTGGTTCACCGATAACATGACGAGCTGCATTTTCTGTCTTATTAACTTCAAGAAAGTAAGAAAATAAAAAGAGCGAGTGTAACTACTACTGTGTTAGCACTGCTAGAACATTGCTGTGCCCATACAAGCCACTGAAGAACCGCTTGGTCAAAATAAATTATGAAATATGATCCTTAGTGGTCGTTAAATACATATTTGAGACACATAAAAATGCCAGATTTAAAAAGCAACCTGTCTCAGCTATCCTCTTGTGATCAGATCACCCAAGACCAGTCTTGAGTTGGGCTTTGTACCAAAGTAACCAAGTAACTATTAATTTCAGTAAGATCCAGGGAACCCACCAACTGTCTCAGCTGCTTCATGTCATGGCTTCAAAGTAGAGATGTGAAAATCTCCTTCATCACAGACTCTCCTTAAACGGCACACGATATCTTTAAAGTTGACCTCAAAGATATATTTGCAGAAATTCTTGGCTCTCTCACTTGAGACCATGTTGCAATAGTAAAACTTTCCTAATTTAGGAAAACCACAGAGACAGTTGGAACATGTCATACAGTCAACTGCATATGGTAAGTAGTCCCACTAAAGCCATACCTAATCAGGAAAATCTTCCCCAACAGCTGTGGCGCTCCTTGCTCTGCGCAGATTATACCTTCTCAAGACGTTTCCCAGCCTTCGAGTGTAAGCTGACCCTCTTTTATATACACCACCAAAGCAAGCAAACGAGAACATTCCTAATGCTAGTTTTCTGAGGTCAACATGTGAGAAGGGGATCAGGTGCCCACTTTGTATGCTTGGAGTAGTCTTATCCTGATTGGCTTATTCTGTGGTTTAAATCCTTGACTTTAAGCTTTCTGCCCTTCCCTGATAAAAGATCAAGAAGTTGGTAACTCACGGTCTGCAGGATTATCTCTATTGTGGCTGGGACAAGGAGGAGAATCCCTAAGCTGCAGGGATGATGTTCCACCAGGTGCAAGCTTCTAAAGTTGCAGAAACTCAAGAATTAAGTTTCTTGAGGTTTATTTAGTGCTATTTTCAAGGTCTGTGCTAATCTTGAGGCAACTGTTGTAGTAAGATGAAGAAATCAATCAAATTAGACCACTGTGGCCACAGGAACACAGGAAGTATAAGACTGGATTGGATCAATTTGAGAAAATGCAGAACGGCATACTGAACTCATTGGTGTTGTGACATGGATAGACCACTAGGCTAACAAAAAATAGTTCTTACAAAACATTTAACTGGTCAAATTACACAATTCACGACTACGACTTGCTTATTTCATGACCACAACACTAGATACTCGGTTTATTTGTCCGAGTCTTAAAATCAGACTCTCAGACCCACTATAGAATAATGACCTGAGAGTACTTCGGAGCACACAGGAGGCTGTGTGAGTGTTCGATAAGGGTCAGGTAGTGAATGAAAAGCGGGAAAAAGCTGCACGTCCACAGATAAACAGTGCCTCAGTTCTAGCACTTGTCCAAGGTCAACAGGGGACTTTCATAAAGGATGTTTCTACACTGTGTATCATTTCAAATGGCTGGAATCCAACAGGAATGTGCTTCAAAATCGCACAGGATAGTTTCATTGTTAAAGGAGTTTCTTTGCATAGTAAGCTAAAGCTGACTGGTTTGGCGGAGGGAGTTCATATTCCTCAAGTTTCAAATAAATACATATCACAATACCTTGAGGCATTTCTATGATACACAAAATCTGCCAGCAAAAAAAGTGTTGTATTAAAAAAAAAAAAAATAAATAAAAAAAAAACAACATAAAAATAAGTTCAGCCTGGGGCAGCATTTGATTATGTAGGTAAATATAATGAACAGAGTCAGGGTTGAGGTACTGTAGTGCTGGCATTTACCCACATAGGAAGGTTTAAAAAGAAACTGTTTGATGTCTGGCCAAACTGCTCCAAGGTTTAATTCAGTCTGAGTCATAACAGGTAAAGCTTGCTTGAAATATGATGTCAATACCATTAAAACAGTGAATTAGTAAATCAGAGTGGTAGCCTTTTTAAACAGTCATAATGACCAGGTATAAAAGAAATGCCCACGTTTTAACAATTACGCTCAAAGGAAAACACAGCATGTCAAAAAGCGGTGATTTTTTTTTTTTACTTTATATCTTTGATTTGTCTAATTAAATAAACGCAACACTGAGCACCTGTAATAAAAAGTGTATTTATCATTGCACAGTCAAACTTACAACTTACTCTGATTTCTTTAACTGTATCTGTAAATGACGATATTTTGTCGTTCCAGACACTGCACCACACCTACCAGTTTTGTAAAATCCTGATAAAACCGCGGACTAAAATTAAACACTACCCATACCCATGTCTTACTTAGCCTTCCTTCCTCAAGAGTCTAAAATAAACAGCCACTTAAAGATGCAGCTTGGAACAATAAGTGTATGTACAAACACCCGTCTGCATTAAGTAAACTATGTGTAACATTAGGAGGGAACCTGCAGAGGTACAGTTCCTAGATACAGAAATATTTATGGTCTATAAACATCTCTGGGCAAGTGAGCTATAACTCTGAAAAGGAAAGCAGAGTAACCTGCGGTCATGGAGATCAGTCACCAAATGTTTAACTACACTGATAGTTAAACAGCATCTTTTGGCCATTCCCCAAGTTGCAACAACTCCAAGGCAATTCATCTGTCTGTAGAGTTTGCTGTAAGGTATAATTTAAAGGAGTGTTTCAACCCAGGAATACATCTACTTCAACATCTTCATGCTAGCGGATTGATCCAAAGGTACAAGAAAGCAAGGGGCCCAGTCTGCCCATTCATTAGAAGCAGATGTGAAGGGTTTCATTTCCTACAAGGTAATTACAAGTGCACACCAGTACCGGTGGAGTCCATGTGCGAAAACTTACCAGGTGGGAACTCTCACCAAAGGCAGGGTGCCCTAGAGCTAATTTAACACCTTGTTCTTCTAAACACTTCCGTTTCTGAACTCAATCTGTCAAGAGTGGTCCTCAAGCAGGCTGATCATCCGAAGATCTAAATAACCTCATTTTGACAATACGTACCTGACTAACCTGAACTTGTTTTATTTGTTCTCCTCGTGATCCAGCACATAAAAAAAGGATTCGTGGCACACTATCACTTCAGTGCTAGTTGCACTTTTCAGTCTGTTAACTACCCCTCTTTTGCCTAAAGCCAAAAGGGTGAGAGCACACTACAGCCAGTCAAGAGATTCCACAGATTCCACATAGTGCAGTGGTGGGCAATTGTGCTGACTAGCCATTCAGACACCTCAGTCGGGGATGATAAAGTTATGAAAACTCTGTCCCTGTCTCGCCGTCTCATAAGACAAACAAAAACGGTGCCCGTTCTTCTGTGATCTAACTAAATCTTTATCCCGAAATGTTCTCAAGTACTAAGGAACCCCAACACCCACAAAACAACAGTGCGCCTAAGGGCAGGTTTTGCTCGTTTGCCAAGTAAGTTGGCCGCAGATGCAGATTTCGTGCCAGATCTCAGCCGTGGAGCGCTCTTGGAAACATCCTTCGTGTTCATGTCAAGGCCACAAAGGTAGCCCAGCAGGAAATCCAAGGCCATGAGGTTGAGAAGTTCCTCACTCTCCTAAAAGGCTGTTCTAATCAATAGGGCTTATAACCGGCCATAAATAAGTGCTGAAAGGGCTGTTTAATTGGGAGCATTAAAAAGAGAATTGCTTGAACTGGTTAGGTGTAATTGGTGATAAAGCTTAGCACAGGGCAATTAAGAAGCTCGTGTTTGTTTCACCGCAGGCTGAGAATGGCTGCATTCCAACCTGGCATGCTTACTGTGACAAGGTTTATGTTTGAAATGAACTTAAGACAAAGGAGTTGGAGCATACCATTCTGACAAAAGGGGAATTAACACTTCATTAGGCCCTGGTCTTTCGGACTACTAGAGAAATATGCCGATCAATTAATACAATCAATATCGCTTCCCTTCCTTTACATGTATAACATTATTTAAAACTAAATGACAAGAGGAATTGCTGAGCATGTGTGTAATGCAAACATCGTAAAAATTCTTTCTATAAAAAGTATAAGACAGTTGCCAAAATAAGAAATGCTCTCAGCCTGGTCTCTGGTAAGCTGAAAACAGAACATGAGCATCCCCCTTGTTTGACACACGCCGTCTGGTGGCATGGGGTAGCCTGAGAATTGCCCATTTCAAGAGGCACGACTCTCAAATCAAGTGATCAAAAAGTTTTGCTTATACCAAAGAGTCAAAACGAGGCATGGGTGGAGGCAAACCACTTGTGCAACCACTTGTATGAAAGCCACAAACATTTCAGTTGGGTCCAAATCCAGGGAAACTCAAAGAAGCTTGCACTGGAATGGTTTATTAACATTTTATAAGCCAGTCATTTTTAACGGGTTAATGACTAGGTTCAGGTATAGTTTTTAAAATGATAAAAGTTACATTTTTGGCACTAAAGCAGGGACTCTTAGCGTCTTGCAGAAAACCTGCACTCATTTTAAAATCAGTACAAATGCAAGTTCTTCCAAATGGCATGTATGCAATTCTGAAACATCTGGTCTGCCTCTGCTTATGTTTAGGAAGTATTATTGACAGCTGCAGCTGTGAGCCCCTGGGTACTGGACTCGTGATTTGTCCTATTGCATAATATCGGCAACATCTTCTGCATGACAGAATCGTCCTTGCATGTATGATATACCTCGAATGTATTGTTACTGCACAGACTGAACAGAAGGTGTGTCTAGTGAGGACTTTCTCTCCAAATACTCAAATTCAGATATCTTTCGAGAGACGCTGGAGACACTCTGGAGCAGCAATGACCTGGAACTGCTCGCCAAGGACGCATTTGACACGGTGTCTGGAGGGCATTTAACAGGCGAAATTACAGATGGCAGCTGATAGGATGTGAATCTGCCAAGGAAAGCTCTCACAGTTCGCATTCTTTTCTTATCAGGCCACAGATCCTCTCCCACTGTTCATGCCAGTGCTCATCTTTCAATCAGAGACAGACATACATGTGCAATCACATCTGTTTAAAACAGATGAAATACTACGGGTCTTGGCCTTGGAAGTTATGGAGCGGTCAGTATTGGTTTTGAAAAGTTTCATTAAAACACCCGCCAAAAACCTGATAACTCATCTTCTGACAAATATCTGCATTCATGGAGATATTTTCAGGAAGAAAGATGAAACGAAAACTGGCATGGAAGACCGTTCTGACAATTTGCCTTGTACCAGAGCTCAGAAAGCTAATAAGTAAGTAAGTAAGTAAGTAAGTAAGTAAGTAAGTAATGTGTACTAGTGATCATCACACGTGAAACACACCACAGCATAGTGTGACACTGTGAAATTACTTCTCTGCATTTGACCAATTCACATGTCAAATGTATTACCATGAGCCTATCATCAATACACACTTTAACAGTGGGAGCATTCAAAAGACCTTCACTGAGGATTTCTTTCCATGAGAAGACTCAGATTGGGCAAAGAATCCTCCACGAAATAAAACCCCAACACGGAAAGTATTGCAACTGCACATAAATGATTCATTTTCTCTTATGGAAATATAAATAAGAGGGATGGGGATGCTCATCTTATGGGATGTGGTTTGGGCAGCTTGATGAGCAGGTGGCTCTTAAGCAAATTGATCATTTCCAGTTCAAACATGTCTACTTTAATGCGAAGTGCTTAGTATCGGGGTTTTGTAAAGACTTGCCTCAGAACATGATGCCATGTTCATAAAAAAATGCAAGGAAAAACAAAATGAAATAAGACGCCACTGCCTTAGTCGTCACCTTAAAAGTTCCACAGGAAAGCCTGAGTAAACTTGCTTCAGGGAATTGGGCTTCCCCCTCCCATACATAATTTTGGAGTTCATTTCCCTAACAGGATGATGAATCAGCAGGTTCTGTCTTTTTTCCATATCAGGTGAAGCTGTATGGCAAAACAATTTCTGCCTGTTGGGCACACATCAAAGTAGCATGGATGACCTTGTTATAAAAAAAGCTGTATGGAGCAAAGTGTTCGTCCAGACTTCCTCCCTAATTAGGGCACTGGGAGGATGCAGACAGTAAAGGCCGGCAGGGTGGGAAAACACTCCTAGGGTTGGCCGAATGCCAACCATGAGCCTTACCTCATGGGAACATCCCACCCATATACATCCTTCAAACTGGGCAGTCTTCTCCCGCAGACCCCTCGGCGAGATTGGAACTTGGAGCTCTGACACATCTACAATCTCCTGTGACAACTTTATCCTTTAAGGCAGCACTTGACAATCTGCCCAATATATTATCTTTTACTACATCTTATATTATTCTATTCTGTTCCAAAATCAGAAGGTTTTGAGGTCAAATCCCAGTAGTCCCAAGCTGCCCGACTCAGTCTGTAAAGCACCAGACGAATTACAGTGAACAAAGAGGTAGGGTAGGGGTAGCTCAGTGGGTTAAGATGTTGGGCTACTGATCGGACGGTGGGGAATTCAAATCTGACCGCTGCCACTGCTGGGCCCTTAACCCTCAACTGCTCAGTTGTATAAATGAGATAAATGTAAGTCGTTCTGGATAAGGGCTTCTGCCAAATGACGCTAATGAATCAAGCATCTATTATCACAAACTAGCTGCCCAAAGTTCCTTCTCAAATTTACTGCAAAAACCTAGTGTCTAAACCAGCCAATATTAACATTCACCTAACCACAACTCATTAGAAGGAATTGCTTCAATATCATATAAATGAATGACTAAAGTGCAGCAGTGCCTACCATGGGCACTTGAGCAACAAAAAAAAATTGGTCAATTCTCAAACGTGGGGGCATTGCTGACATGTTAATATACAGACCCCAGACTGCAGGACTGCTTTGTCCCTTTATCTAAAGCCTCTTGAGTGGGTCTCAGCAGGAAGAGAGCATTGGGGAGTTGTAACGCAAACCACAACCAGCTCTGGAAATCGGTTCAAAAGAATCCTGTTCTCGAGCTCTACAGTAAATTACTACGTTCACATGCGGTTTGTTATGGCTGACGGGGGTTGAAGTGAAACAGTAGCAAAGACTGGAGCCTGCTTTTACCTTGTAACCACTGTGTTACAGTTTGTTGACAACTCAAACACCTTGCATGTGTGAGACAAAAAGACGTTGTAACCCTTGGTGACAATGCTTAAATATTTACATCACCTAGGTGGCTTTGCTGCGAAATATTCTGACCCACAGGCTACACAACTTCTCTTCATTGCCTTTCCCACAAAGGCTTAACTGTGATGAGCTGCATGATAATTATTTAATACCGCTCCGACAGAACAGTTAAACCAACCAGGCTGGAAGGACCTCAGACTAGTAGGGCCTTTCATAATCAGGACAGGTAAAGGCTTGCTTTTGATCAAAGGAAACAGAATAGTGTGCTGGGAGCTCAGTTTGCAAACGGCTTATACAAGACAAGTACACATGATGGAGGCAGTGGTTAGCTCGATCCCGAGCCCAGCCAGAATAAGCACTAACCCTTCATTTAAGATAGAACTGCTGCGATGTGTACTCGCTGTTGTTGAAAGTGGAGTGTGCTGTACAAAGTGTTGCTGGCACCTCACTCAAACCCATCCTAGATGGGTTTAGACTTGTGCCATTCCTAATATGGTGTAGCTTTCTTTGAGGAGAGGTTTACTACGCAGATAAGGAAGGAGTCTCCAGTGTCAGCGCCCCACAAATATGCGCTTTTGGACTGGAGAAAGTTTGTTGGAGGAAGTACCACCTTTTATGTGTATGCGCACGCTACAAGAACCGAGAACGAACGTAGTTCTTAGCACACTGTTTTCACGGAGGGTTTTTTTTTTAGCTCCTACTTCAGGGTAGATACTCTCCAAGCACAAAGAGGAACCATGAGGGAAGTATACAGTGATTGGTCAAACACATGGGCCAATGCAGCACCGACAACCGGCATTTTTAAAAACTCTGTGGAAACAACAGCTCTTAATGTTAGCATTAAAAAAACTGAGGCTTTATGGAGCTTATGTGCGTCGGAGGAAATACAATGTGATTTCGACGCATCTAAGAGAGATATAAAAATCTTAATTAAACAATGTTCTTACCCATGTGCTCGCTCGTCTGGGGTTTTTTTTTTTTAGCAACCACATGAGAAAACCCATTATACAATAATAATCCCTGTTAGATAAACATATTACACAATCACCATCTAATAGTTCCTGGTCTCCTCCATTCTCCAGCACAGTGGAATGGTCCGTTTCTATAGAAACATGCGACCGAAACACGACACATGAAAGTGGACAAGTTTAAATCTTAATGCTGCCCGTTTGCTTCTTTTACAGCAACAAAAGAACATTGGTGGACAAAATGCAAATACATATGAAAACATACAACGAACTAGTGATGTCACAATAGCACCCGGCGGCTGGCTTACACACGTGGACAAAATTGTTGGTACCCTTCAGTCAATGAAAGAAAAACTCACAATGGTCACAGAAATAACTTT
>JAQLOM010000015.1:15907119-15919619 GCA_030068315.1 Chrysichthys thysi
AAAGCTACAAGGCTCCGGCCTCGACCCGGTCCCTAAAGCTACAAGGCTCCGGCCTCGACCCGGTCCCTAAAGCTACAAGGCTCCGGCCTCGACCCGGTCCCTAAAGCTACAGGCTCTAGATTCGACGAAATCCTGAACCTGCTGACTCCGGATACTCAGGATACATGTAGCAGCTATCTTCAGTTACAGCTACCATCATTGCTATAAATAAATAAATAAATAAATAAATAAATAAATAAATAAATAGATAAATAAATAAACAATCCTAGCAGACAGAGAAAAATTTAATTTTGCCACGAAAATCCTAGCATGTGTCAGTGAACAAAATGCCTATTTTTTTCCAGATGTCTACAAAGCAGTAGTAAAATACCCACTACCAGACTCAAATCTTGTCTTTCATGTGCTTTCACCTTCATTGAAGTGACTTTTCTGCTGAGTGACGTATTTGTCTTTGGTCTGACTATTGCTTTACTATAAATGCTGTGGCTAAGATGTAGATGCTCTTTTGCATAAGCATAGTACAGGTACAGCCCCAGCCATAGTGAACAATAAAAAGCTAGTACTTGACCAAGCCTAGTGAATACAACTTAAATGTGGTATAATACTGAGATCTAGTTGCAATCATTCAAGAAGATTAAATTGAGATGGCTTGTAGCATAATCCCAGTTTTTCCCAATTGACAATACTAGCCCCAAAGTAATCCTTTTTTTTAAGAAGGAACCTCATCTCACAGACAGTCATTTACCTCTCTGGCCATCCTGGCGGCAGTCGGGTTGCGGCGGTAATAGATTTGCTTATAATCATCCATCCACACCTCAGCCAGGCGAACCTGGTTGCGCACGATGACTTCGGTCCCTTTGGGGAAAGTGTGCGGACTCTTTGTGCGGAAGACGTGACCGACTACAGAGCACGGGATGATCTCTAGCTGGCCTCCACATTGCCACACCTGAGCAATTTTTTCAAGTTAGCAATGAGAAATACAGTATGGGAAACTTGGTGCAGTAAAAGTTCTCAGAAAGATTAAAAACAAACCCTGAAGGACATCTCCACGTTCTCGCCACCCCAGATCTCCATTTTGTCGTCGTAGGTTCCGATTTCCTTAAAGTAGGCTTGGGAAATGGAGAACAAACCGCCAGCAAAGGTTGGAGTCCTGAATGGAAGAGATGCGAGAACTGTAAACAGGGTGAAAACCAAAATGTACCTAATAATAGTGGTGGGGTAGTTTAAAAAAAAATCAATCAATAAATAAAATCAAGATTTTGTGAATTCCTCTAGTCCTGTGGCATCTGTTCAGCAGCTCACTGAGGAACGGTTGTGGGAAGAAAAAAAAATGAACACAAGAAATTACTGTAAGTTCATTAATTAATAATGGAAAAACATCCAAAATGGAGGTGGACTCAAGACATAGGAAATAATTTATGGGTTTAAATTTATAAAATTTAATAATTTACTTTACCTTCTCAATTAATTTAAAGGAGAAAGCTGAAAAGCTTTAAACATTTGGCACAAAGTGTCTACCACATCTGGCTACAATCCCAGTTACAAACTGACGTTTTCTGAGTGGAACAAATACATTTCAAACTGAGTTTTAAGAAGGAAACTGACATTTCTTCATTGTTTGTCTGAAACCGATGACATGACATGAGATTTAACCCTCATGTCATGTCAGTTTTCTCTTTGGGATCACTGACACATGACAATTAAAGACAAAAGTTAAGGTTGTTTTTATCTGATCAATACTAAAAGCTTTCCATTTTGGGGGATATTTTCCCAATTTTCTTTCTCACCCTTTGGTCACCTGGCAATTCCCCTACAATGCAAGAGCTACCAACTGACTAACAGGTGCTTCCTCCAACACAATCAGTGATTTGGCTGACTTTTTTTTAAATCATTGAGTCACTGAAGACACACACAGTAACGCACTCAGAGGAAAAGTGCTATCTACCCTCTTTTGCAGACTCAGACACCCCCCACGGCTGCCTGGTGTCGGTAGCACCTTGTTTCTCCTCCAAATTTATGTAAATTTCCTCCCCTATAGGAGGGCCTTCCACTAGATTTTGCTGAGGAGGTTTGAGCTCATTCAGCCTTAGCTGAATACTTGAGTGGTGTGGTTTCCCCACAATTGTATCCTGTAGCATCATGATGCATTTCCCTTCACTGTAACTAAGGCAAATTTTCAGTCTGCGGAGTTATAACAGCAAAAACGGGAACTATATGTGGCATGGGATGTTCAAGAAGCTGGCGGGGCAACTGTGATGATCAGGTATCCACAAATCTTTGACAATATAGAGAACATAGCATGTAGAATAAATTTTATAGCTTTACAAATGTCTGGTGGGTTGTTGATTTCCGGAACTGTAAAGTGTAATTTATCACACACAAGAAGCGATTTGCCGCGATGTGGCGACGAGCGACCATGTGACGTCAATGAAATACAGCAATGAAATCTTCTCGATGACAGGAGAAATAACCGCTGGTGACGGAACTGCTCTCAACTTTGAGGTGACTTGATTGAGGTGACGACCAACTGGAGATAAAGGATACCATTGACTGACAGATGACATGACACCAAGTTCCCCAAAACATAAGGAGACAACGTTCACACCACTGATTCCTAAGTCAAATTGGAAGAGCAGCTCATTCATTCATTCCTGTCTCCAACCACAGGAGAAAAAAAAAAAAAAGACAACCACAACAACGATACACAACTACTACAGCACCATGATGTCTGCTTTGCTATTTTGGTACGACATTTATCCAGGTGTTTTTCTTTCTAAAGATTTATCTGATCTTCGATAAAGAATTTTGCTGCAAGGCAAATGATCTTGCCAGCCATAAACTGTACGACCTGTGAACTAAAAGAAATGAAATGTGGGTGAATGGCCCCTGCTCGAGCGTAGCCCTGTCCATATGCGTACACTAATTGTACGTTTATGGTCTTGTAGCGAACTAACCTGCTACCACTTGTTTCATGCTGAAACATTTGATCGTGGGAAATATACAAGTGGGTTACCTAGGCATCCAGAGCATGGACTGTCTGGGTGACGAGCGAATCGCTTCGTGCGTATGTCCCTTAACTATGTTACTTTGAGCGACACAGGCTTAAAGGCATGATTCGGTCTCAGAAACAAACAAAAAAAAAAAACCAAGTATTATTTCCGGCATGTTACACTCCAAATTGGTTTGAATGTTGCTATCCTTTGTGTTTCTGTGACAAACTCAGAAATATTTCATTTGGTGAATGAATTAAATGGGCGTAAATTGGTATAATAATTATTTGCGTTACATTATATTACCGTCATCTGGCAGTCGATCTTACCCAGAGCGACTTACATTTATTTCATTTATACAACTGAGCAACTGAGGGTTAAGGGCAGTTTAGTGGTGCTTGGATATGAACTACCCCTGTGTTACCCCTACCCCGTGTTCATTTACAGATTTCATCACCTTAATCTAAACTGGGCAAACCTGCCTAAAGAAAAAGCTGTATGGATTTAACTACTGTTAAAAGCTGTATGGATTTAACTACTTCTGCAAGACTCAAGCTGGATTCAACTTCGATATGTGTTGAATTAAAAAAAACAAAAACAAAAAAACCAAAAAAAAAAAAAGTTGGAGTAAATGGATAATGAGAATGTAAAAAAAGGTCTCGGGCTGAAGCGTGTGCAAGCAGGTAGGAACGGGTGTAGCAAAGTATCAGGGGTTTTATGTGATAAAAGAGTATCAGCAAGAATGAAAGGAAAGGTGTACAAGACGGTGGTGAGACCAGCAACGTTGTACGGCCTAGAGACCGTGGCGCTGAGGAAAAGCCAAGAGAAAGAGCTCGAGGTGGCAGAGATGAAAATCCTGTGGTTCTCTTTGGGAGGGACGAGAATGGCTAGGATCAGAAATGAGGACATCAGAGCTACAGCGCATGTTAGATGCTTTAGGGATAAAGTTAGAGAGGCCAGACTGAGATGGTTTGCATATGTACAGAGGAGGGATAGAGAAAGAGGACATGAAGTTAGTTGGGGTGAGAAAAGAGGATGCAGAGAATAGAGTTAGATGGAGACAGATGATTCGCTGTGGCGATCCCTGAAGGGAACAGCCGAAAGGAAGAGTAGTAGTAGTAGTAGTAGTAACTCATGACCTATCCTGGCGTTGAGCAGCTTCCTTTATTTATGATTCGGTACTGACGTAAAACGCACAGTCCCTGATCCCATGTTTTAAGAAGCTACTTGCCTGTAAAAAGTAATGGTTTTATTCTTTATACCCACATGACCAGCACATGCTAAGGCCTCATTTCTAAGGTTACAGGATACACCACTAAGCTCCTGCCTCCATCACTGCTTTTACTGTAAACAAAAAAACATTTACTAAGCAGCTAAACAGCTCCTGCAAACATTTACTAAGCACTATATTACGTTTGATAATGTCAGTGAACATACTTATGTCTATCTATTTCAAGTCATTTGAAACTGAGTGCTGTAGTAAAACATGGCCTTGTGCAATAACGACGTGTACCAGTGAGAAGGCTTCTGAAAACCTGTCGACACAGCAACCTTATCTCGGGTACATGGAGCTGTAATGTGTGTGTGTGTGTGTGTGTGTGTGTGTGTGTGTGTGTGTGTGTGTGTGTGTGTGTGTGTGTGTGTGTGTGAGATAAAAGAGAAAGGGAGACAGAGAGAGAGAGAGACACAGACAGAGATAAATAGTGAAATAAACAGATAGAGGAAGAATGAGAGAGACACACAGGGTATGTCTGTTTTTATTATTATGTTTGTGTTTATTTAAAAAACGACACCCACGCACACCATCGTAAAAGTAACTAGACACCATCATTTTTGAAAAATTTATTTCTAGACACTTCCTCCTAGCTGCTCTGCCATAGTAGCCAAGTGGACCCGATGGAGATCCCTCACAGGAGTACTCCGATTTACTTAGAGTCGCTCTCCAACATCAGCGGCCTTACAAGGGGGATTTTTGTCAACAATCCACTCGACAGTCTGAAGAACCCTATCAGAGGGTCCAGGTCGACCTGAGCAGGATGCTGTTGATTCCTTTCCTTTGCTTTTGAATTGTCCAAATTACTCTGTTGACTGTGCACAAGAGGAATCCCAAGGTTTTGTGCAATCATACACTGGCTAAGTCCACCTTCAGACTGACCCACAATACAAACTCTTTGAAAAATCACACAACTCTTTGGCTTCTGGTGTCCAACCCTAACCCACCGCATCCCTAGTTGCTCTACACAATTAATATACTGTACATTATATGTATAATGTAATAATATTGATAAGTTTGAAGGACCAGCTGGTGTCCGCATAGATGAAATGTAATGAGGGGTGTGTTTACTGTTGAGATGTCTGAATTGAATCGAGACAAAGTGAGGGAGAAACAGACTGTGACTGAGAAAGAGGGACAGAGAAAGTGTGTGTGTTTGTGTGCGAGTTTGTGTGTGTGTGTGTGTGGGGGGGGGTGCAGGTAAAACACACAGAGAGAGAGAGAGAGAGAGAGAGAGAGAGAGAGAGAGAGAGAGAGAGAGAGAGAGAGAGAGTGAGTGTGTGTGTGAAACCAAGACAGTGACCAGAGACTGAGAAACAGACTCACTTGACAGGGTAGGTCTCATCTTTGCGCTTGGCCTGCTCATAGTGAGGAATGCTTTCCCAGCCGAACGTCAGGCTCCAGTCGAAGTTCCCGCGGTTGTGAGCGCGTATAGAGGCCACGGGCTTGTTAAACTTAAATGTATTTAAGTCGATGGTGGTGATTTCTGGGCTCACGACGGCCGTCGGCTCTTCGACGATCCGAGCGAGCAGCGGCTCCAGCCAGCCATGGAAGCATTCGCCTGGAGAAAAAGGCAAACAAAACGGTGTCAAATTAATGCATGGCTGCCACAAGAACACTGTGCATGTCTGGCTCTACAGGTTTTTCAAGCTCTTTCGTTTTTTGTCTTTCATGAAGGAATCGCCGTGATTCACTTTGGGAGGGTAACAAGAATGCACACCCTGTCACTTTTCTTTTCTTACTTAACACACCTCTCGGAAACAACGTTATCTGTCTTCTCCACACCCTCAAGCTATTCAAGACATGCCTTTATGAGTTATATTACATATTTCTGTTCAGGAGTTAATGACTGCATTTGTGTAATCACAAATATCCAACAACATGTACCTAGAAAAGGAAATACAATAAATTATGTGTAATAGAACAAAATTAACAAAAGTTGAGGGCGTAACCAGGACTGCACTTAACATACCAGGGTAGGTACAGATAAAGTTAATAGTGAAAAGAAAACGAAAGCAGCGACCCTACAATGAGCATCGAGGAAGGTGAGGACCTCGCCCTGGGCGTAACTGGCTCCCAGCAGTCGGGCCGTGATGAGTCCCTTCCTCTCCGCCTGACGCACGACTTTAACCACCTTCAGCGTCTTGATGTACTCGTCCAGTCGAGACTGCAGATGATCTGCAACGCATCAAAAAGTAACCGCACAGAAAAACAGAGCGATTATGCAACTTAGACGTTTCTGGCTTTGTTCCAATTAATCCCACTGAAGATGTGATGAAAAACGGATCAAGAAATAACGATATTACAGGATATAACAGCAAATATATCCGACTATAGCCGGTTTGAATGATGCATTTTTAAAATACTTTAAAGCTTCATGTTTGAATGCAGAACCAGGGAAAAGTAAAGCATGGTGGTGGTACTGCAGACAGATGTTTGCTTTTTTCTTTCTTTTTTTTTTTTTTTAAAGAATCATGGCACGAATGGACAATTGAGAAATTTAAAAAAAAAAAAAAACGTACTACTCAAATCAAAAAGGCATAAACTCAAAAATAAAAATAAAAATAAAAATCTAAATAAAGCACAAAGTGAAAAGTGCAGGAAAGAGTAAAGATGGCTGCCTCACACACTGATCTGAGTTACTAATGGTAAACTAGTGCCTCTGGGAAATATATGTGTGTTTTTGAAAAAGGCAGCCTGTAGAAATATGACTTATTAGTTAAAGCAAGAACTCAAATGCTTCAAGATGTCACTTGGGGACAAAAATGACCTTTGTGTGACTCATCTACGAGCAAGTTTTTTCATCCTCCATGTTCCTCTTTTCATGAACCCTCCTTCCTACAAATTAACCAACAACTCATATTTGAAGTCATATACCAGATACATTAATGGCTGACGTTCTGCTTAAAAAACCCCCCCCAAAAAAGCGCCCTGTTTCACCCCTGAGAGTGGCTTGGGAAGCGAGGCGTGTTGTACAAATACAGTTCCAGGTGTTTGACATCATATAACGAACTTGTTTGCACTTAGGGCAGAGCTGGATCAATAAACCTGAGTGCAAGAGCCAAGATCCTGGGCTTAACCTTGTGTTCAAGTGTTATCGCGTGGCGCTCTTGAACGCCCCACCCACCTGCTATGCTTGCATCATCTACCAGAATGATTTCCCGCAGCAGGGCGGCCGGCGAGGTGTACAACACGCTGTAGACGGTGCGCAGCAGCGTGGACCAGGCCTCGTTGTGGAACACGATGATCACGCTGGTCGTGGGGAGAGGGGGACACCGGCGGAATTGTCGCTCCACACACCTGAGGGGTGGAAACAAGTGGCGTAGTTATGACACTGATATGCCTGGGGGAAAACGAAAATACACCAAAGTAGTACTGGGAAGTTAAAGCTAGCGAGACATGTTTGGTATGAATAGAAATTCATGAAGACTTTCCCTGTTCCAAAAGGACAAAAATTCCAGCTTCACTTCTGATTGCTACGTATTGCTGACACTGGAGACTCCTTCCAAAAATGGTCAATTAAAACAAAAACAAACAAACGAAACAAAAAACAAACCCTACTTCAACATCACATTGTTATGGAAACGATACCATATTACGGTTAACGCCACGTTGCTGGTACGGTGTGGGGGGAACAAAATTGAGAGGTTTTTTTTCTTTCCTCTGCAGTTCTGAAATAATACTTGCTTGCCAACATTCATAAATAGACTTAAATATGATCTAGGGACTCTTTTCTTGTTTCATTCAGCATTCAGTCATATTACTGAGTGTACTCCAGGTTCACTGGAGAGCACTAGTGCATGAATTCCTTACATATCTGTTCAACACCTCAGATCCATCACTTGGCAGCTAATGTAATGTGTGTCCTGATATATGTTGCAAGAATGGCAGGAATTAACCCTGCTCTGGTACCATGGGGTCTGTGTGACCCCAGCCCTCTTTCGACCATGTCTTTTTTGGAAACTTGATTATGTGATTAGTGACCTTGCCTGCCACGTATTGTCTCGTAATTCCTTCCCAAGTATGAGACATGTGCGACAGCTTCAAAGTCTTTCCATTTATTTTTTTTTTATTTAGGTTTATTTTCGCTTCGCCATAGTACCTTCAATGTGACGGCTACTATGGGGTCAATTTCACCCCAAGCGAAAATAAACCTGAATAAAAAATAAGCAGAAAGACGGGTACGTGTGGTCACAGAAGCCAAAAACTGTCAGAAGAACCCTAATACGAAATATTGTCAGACAGGAACCAGTGCCAAGGGAATGGGTGTTAAGCATTTGATTTACTTTTCGATGATGCCATGATAACAGAGATTATGACATGGACCAACCAAAAAACTGAAAATGTGAAAACCAGTTACACAAGCAATGCTGGATTTTTTGTACCAAAAATCCACCCCCAGAGGCACCCAAAGCAGCCGCAAGCTGACAAGAAAACCAAATTAGTTGTGCCAACAGTAACATTTTTGCCTACAGCAGGGTGAAATAAAATCAAAATAATATTGCACAATGGTTCATGTGCGAGTTTCTGCTTATAACACATATTGTCATACCATATTATTTCAAGGGAAACAAAATATTCTCATAAAGTGGTGTTTATTCTAGTCATATAGCATGTTTTTCACCATGGTACCAAGAATGTGACTTTTTTTCATGGTACCAGAGGGTTAAATCATCAATGATGGTGTGGTGCAAAACGTATTACAGATAGCATTCAGGGGTCAGAAGCTTTTTATTTTGCAACATGCTTTATGTTTCTTATACCTCACACCTGTCCTGTTTTTCATTTCCTATAGAATGACGCGTCCCTTTAATCCATTTACAGTTACATTTACTGGCGTGAAACATTCATGAACCAAGTTTCTGTTCTCACTTAACTTGCAGAGGCTATACAGAGTAGTTCTCTCGCTTGTCTCGGTAACAAGGCGCAAAAAAAAAAAAAAAAAAAAAAAAAAAAAAAAAAAAAAAAAGCAGCTTGCGAAGTTACTAAGAAACCACGATGCATAAAGGGAACCATGAAGAAGAATTTCCATGTCTGGAGAACTCAATGATGGTTGATTGAGCAGTCCATTCGTAACTCTGTTCACAAACTAGACCAATGATTTTTTTTTTCCCCTTTGTTTTTTTTTTTTGTTAAATAACATGTTTTGATCGATGATGTAATAAGACCTTCAGACCAATCAGAATCCAGTAGTATATAAAAGTGCAGCCGCTATTTATTTACTTACTTACTTACTTTCTTTCTTTCTTTCTAGTTGTCAGATTAAGCGTTCAAAACATCCTTTCCTAACCCAGACTCACTCGTGAGCTGAAGGGGGAAAAAATCCTTTTCCACACAGAACTCGCATTACAATAAGAGTGTCTGTGACCCGTGATAAAGGAACATCTTTACGACATGAGATCATCCCAGATGTCACAACTGAGCTGCTACGTAAGCACTGGTGGCTCACGAGGATGTAGCTTAATCGTAAATATTGAAATAAAAATCAAATCTTGTGCAAATAAATGAATTATCCTTTAAACAGAAAAAAAAAATTTAACTTTACATTAAATTACCTTTTTTGTGTGTGTGACAACACTACAAGGGAAAGCCTGACTAGCAGGTCCTTTACGGAATACATTAATAACTCTAATGTACATAACATCATTGACATGATCGATGCCGAGTGTTTGGCAAACAATCGTAAATGTTCAGGTTCAGGCCTTGAGTCAACACAATACTGCTACACTAAGAGAAAGTGAGTCAACAGATCACATAGATCATGAATGCTTGCACTCGAGCACTAGTGTAAAGTCCCCAAGCCTGTTCTGTGATATTTTCTGCAGGCAGATTATGGTATAAAGACCTTGGCCTGAAGAAGCAGAAGATGAAGATGAAAAAGAAGAAGAATACACAAAGTGTGCTTACTCTCGAGGCCGGGTGTCTTCTCCAAGGCTGCGGTGCAGAGAGATCCGATCGCTTGCGAACTGGTTAAAGCAGTGCCGGGTCATGCCCTCCTCCTTCTCCTTCTCTTCATCCGGAGAGAGATTGTCCTTCTGGAAGGGATTCCCTCCAGCGCCCTGGCTCTGCGGATCCTCCGGCGGCCTCTCCAGCCACGGTTTCAGCTCAGCCTGGGTGTAATAGCCTGTAGGGCAATTTTTGTCCGTTTTCTCATCTAAGGGCACCTGCGGAGTCTCTGGCTGGCCTGGAATCTGGAAGGCCAGGTTGTTGACGGCGCCGCGGACTAGCTCCAGCACTTGTTCCTTCCGGTGGGATAAATCCTGGAACCAGGGCTCCTGAGTGCCACTGCTCACATCCTTCTGGAGCACCACAAGGACCAGCATGAAGAGCGCGCCGCCCAGCACGGCCAGCTTCAGCGGGGAGATGCGACGTCTCAGGCGCATCCTAAAGGCTGGAAAACAGGAGGCACAGGAGGAATAATATGGAGACGGGAAGGTTTCCATGGAAATGGGAGCATAAAATGGTCTGAATGGAACTGTTGTAGCATCGTAATAGCAAGAGCAGATTCAGCCAAACTTATCACATGATGCGGCTGAAGCGACGCGCATCGGCCACTGGATCCCAACACACACTTTGCATACACACACACACACACAATCCAATAGTGCCAGGCTCTCCTTCTCAGCTGTCCATTGTACCATTGTATCAAGCAACATCTCAAAACACAGGGCAAGAACAAAAGATCCCATGTTACAAAACTCCAAACCCAAGTTTGGTCAGTAAACACTGACTGTTGTCCCACATTATTTAAAGAGAATGTTTAACACACCCACCCACACACATCCAACCTGAAAATATATTTGAAAAACATCCATTTTGCTCTTTCAGACAAAGAATTGAGGCAGTTTTTTTCCCCCAGAATAATTTCCCTATTGGTGTAATTTTAGATCATTGAAAGAACCATAAAAAAACCCTCATTCATACACTACAAAAAAACAAACAAACAAAACAGACTATTACATAAATAACCCAGCTGAAACAACAACTTTAGCCTGTTTGGGCAAATTTTGGCACCCAGAGCAGTGAACAATTTTAAACTGTAGTCAAAATAAAACCCCAAAACAACTGATTCAATTCTGCATTCACATTGCAATCTGTATTACGTTTCCCATTTTCTCTGCACGTCCAGGTTTCCTTCGGGTTCTTACGCATGGTCTGAACAAGTGCGAGAGTGGTATCCCTGTGGCAGACTGGTATTCTCCCACCTTGGGATAAGCTCTGGATTCCACAGATCTTCATTCATTCATTCATTCATTCATTCATCTTCCCTAAGGACTGTTCTCCTGATCAGGGTCATGGTGGCTCCTGGAAACATTCGCAGTGAGGCGGGAATACACCCTGGATGAGAAGCCTGTCCATCACAGGACACCACTCGCACACTTTCACATCTAGGGCCAATTCAGAGTTGCAAATCCCAATTTTATTGGTCGGTCATGAAGATGTGTCGACATAACAGATCAAGGCAGGACACTTCAGTGAACAGGTACTTCAACATCCCAGTGGGGCAGTTTACTTTACAGACGTTAACACAAATACACTACAAGATCCATATCGCTCACACTGTCACCATGAATCGTGGAAAAAGAAAACAAGGCACGACAGCATCCAGGATGTGGAGCTCAACATGTAAATGATGTTAAGGGTCCAAAACCAGAATAACACCTCATTTTTCCCCCCGCAGTTTGGTCCTATTTTGAAGACTAAGGCTGCTGAATGAGCAACGGCTGGCCTCAATGAAAGGGGAATACACAGTTTTTGTCAGTGTCATGTCACTTCACAACTTCCTGAAAGAGTTGTGAAAAACAAAAACACCACATCGATTTCCAGTTTTTTTCTAAGCTTCTTGTCAAGGTCAGTGCCCAGATATTTATGTTGTTGGTTTTTGGAGGAGTTTTGACGTCCATCCATCCATTATCTGTATCACTTATCCGTCAGGGTCAGCGGAGAAGCCGGACCAGATACCGGCTGACGTCGGTTGAGAGACCGGGTACACTCTGGCGTGTCTATTGCAATCCATCTAACATAGGTCTGAACATCCATTCACACTCGCACTCAAACTTATTGAATCACAAATCCACTTCCTCTAAATCTGCATGTCTTCGGACTGTGGGAGGAAACTTTCTGGGGCCCCTCTGAGGAAACCTACATGGGGAGAACATCTAAGCTCCGCAGAGAAAAGCCCCGGTCAGCCGTCACGCCTAAACCCAGACCATTCCCTCTTCCTACCGTGCTACCCG
>JAQLOM010000015.1:15922119-15925261 GCA_030068315.1 Chrysichthys thysi
GGACCTCCGAGCAGAAAGACAGCAGCTCATCGTCCTCCCGGCTTCTCTTTGAACGCAACAGGTGCCACTCGGCCGAGCGGTTTCACTGGCGTCCGCGCGGTCCTAATGCCGCCCGCTCCCTGGAGACAGGCGCACGCGGCGATCCTGCACAGCGCGGTTTGATCGGCAGGCGGCGCTTTGTGCAGGAAACCTCTGACACCTGTGGGACTTTAGGGCGCTGTGGGAAAGAAAGAAAGACGTACAAGAAAACACGTCAGGTGCAAATTTTTAGTGCCAACTTAATTAAAGTTCTGGCAAAAGTGGGCGCAATAGGATTACAAGCGTTATCTCGGTAGACATGAATAATGAATAGACAAGCGATTAAGTACCATCTCAGATGTCGGCGCTCGTGCTCTCGGGTTACTGGCTGGTGAGAGTCGAGATTGTAAACTATTGATTGACATGCGAGCAGTGAGGCTGTGGCCTAGAAAGTGGTCTAAATATGGGCAAGGACGGTCTTCGGCGGTGGCCGAAATGCCAGTAGTGTGGCAAGCGTCGGAGACTTGTACCAGACTGAAAAAGCAAACAAACAAATAAACAAACAAACAAACAAACAAAGCACGTTGAATTTACGTCACTGAACATCGAGTCTATCAGTCCATTCGTCCATTTCCATTTCTGCTCTCTCCTGTTCAGGGTCGCCGAGACCCACCTGACTTCGGGCCAGACACCCTGGGCAGGTCACCCATCCACCGCAGGGCGACACACGCAGACAGACAACCATTCATACTGACATTCACACCTACAGAGTAGCCAATTATCCTAATCCCCTCTGTGCTTGAATGTTTGTGTCGTGAAGCGTGGGTTGGCTTCCTGTACTCCATTCGAGGATTCGTTCGTCCGTCAGTACAAAATCTGCTTGGGAATATAGTTCATACGTCGATTTGTTCACATCCGACGCGTCCATAAGTATATGACAAGGTTCCCATTGCCAGAATATCTGACTGAATCTGATCTCTTTATCCTTATAGTCATGGGTTTGGGTCAGCATTATTAGCACAAGACATTATTAATTTATTCTGCATGAATTGCATTGGAGCACTAGACTTCTCAGAGCTGGTCAAAAGTCAAAGGTCAGATAGCAAGGTGTATTTTCAAGGGTGTAACCAGCAGGCCATGCTGCATCTTCAGATGACCAGCAGATTTTTGTTTGGTGCTAAGGAGGTGTTGGGTACAGGACTCTGGTTGTAGTGTCCACTGAACTGGTAAGTACAGATTCTGTTTAGGCCAGATAAGATAGTACTCAAGGCTAGTTGTCATAGAGACAGGCATATTTTTTTTTTACTTAGCAGTACACAGAGTGTCCTTGATCTTAGAGTTATCATGGCGATAATAGCGCGATTTCTTTCAAACTGATTTCACTATCAGGAAGGATTCCTAGTTGAGGGAGTTGAGATTGCACCTTCCTTTGCTTTTAGCTTGTGTTTTTATTTATTTATTTTTTTTTATTGTTTTTATCTTTGTCTATCCTCACCCACATGTTAACAAGGTAGCTAAAGAATCCAGCAGAGAGCTGACAGACCTTTGAGTTTCAGGAATTATACATTCATGTCTGCATATAGCTGAAGTGTTATATTTGTACTGTGTAAGTGTTCTGTTTCTTTATTGGAGTCAGTTAGGGATTAGTGGAGACATTGTTCTTAAGCAGGCCAAACAGGAATTTATCTAGGGGGAACTGTTATCCTTGAGCAAAAGCACACCACTGGGACATGAAACTATAACAACTTGTTCTTAGATATGGAAAAATTAAGAAATTTAAATTAATAAGCAAGTAAGAAAGCAAGTTAAATATGTAAATGAAGTAAAAAAAATTAGCAAAAGTATTTAGAAATTGAGTATGTAAAGTAAGAAAATAGGTAAAGTAAAAAAATAAATAAGAAAGAATATATCAAAAGTAAGTAAATAACCAAAAGCAAGTAGAGTAAGAAATTATATACATAAAGATGGATAGTGAAGTATGTCAAATGAATAAGTAAAGAAATTGAGTATGTAAACTAAGAAAATAAGTAAAGTAAATAAGTATGCAAGTTTAGTAAGAACATAATGAAGTAAAGTAGGAAAGCAAGTATGTAAAATAAATACGGAAAGTAAAAGTATGTAACAGAAGAGAACAGGTAAAGTACAAAGTAAACAAGTAAAGTAAGAAAGAATATATATCAAAAGGATGTAAATATCTAAGAAAGCAAATAAGTAAAAAAAAAAGATTAGTATAATTATTAGCAAGTATATAAAAGAAATTAAGTACAACAACATAACCAAGGATATAAAGTACTAGTATGTGCTTAGGTATGCAAGAAAGCAAGTTGGGTAAGTAAACAAAGTAAGTATGTAAAATAAATAAGCAAAAGAAATGAAGTATGTAAACTAAGAAAATTAAAGTATGCCTGTAAAGTAAGTAAGTGAAGTAAGTAAATAAAAAAGCAAGTATGTAAAATGAATAAGTAAAGAAATTAAGTTTGTAAAGTGAGAAAATGGGTAAAGTGAAAAGATTAAGCCAAGTAAGAATAAATTTATTGAAAGTAAGTAACTAAATAAACAAAAAGGGTAAGAGATTCTATACATAAAGTTAGATAGCAAGTAAAGTAAGTAAATAAATAAGCGGCTAACTAAATCAAAACAAAAATGAGTTTAGTAAAAACACATGCAAATTAAGAGTTGAGTTTTGTCCATTTGTAGGACAATTTTAGAAATTACTACAGCCTTGTCTACAATTTAGGGCGAGTCATTTCTGTGGTCTCCGTCACTTTTGACTCTCAAGGGGTCAGTTTTCATATCATGAATAATAGTTTTCATACTAACAAACACAGAACATGCAGTATATAAATAAAAATCAAATCAAAACACTCGTGCTTTTAAATTTTAAATTAATTGTTCTTTACCAAAGTTACCCTCACCCTTTATATGTGAACACTGTAGAAGTGATCATTGTTCTAATACAATTGAAGAGACACGTAGAATCCCTTCCAAGGTACGGTTGAAACCAGATACATTATACTTCAGAAAAAAAAAACACCCAAAAAACTTTCCTTTACTGTCAAACATTAAATCAGAGTAAACTTTTTCTGTTTTAGATCAATAAATATTAACATTTTTTTGTATTTGT
>JAQLOM010000015.1:16039855-16054458 GCA_030068315.1 Chrysichthys thysi
GAAACCGGAGTACCCGGAGGAAACCCACACAAACACGGGGAGAACATGCAAACTCCACACAGAAAGGCACCCATGCCGAACCCGGGGCTCGAACCCAAGACCTTCTCGCTGTGAGGCGACAGTGCTAACCACTCAGCCACCGTGCCACCCCTACAAAAAGTCGTTTTTTTTTTTGTTTTTTTACTATGAAGCGGAAGAAGCTGGGTGCTGACTTAACAATGTTGCTATGTTTATACAGTTTGAATGCTGGCAAATCTGTAAAATTAATTCATTGTTAAATATTTAATTTAACATGCTGGACATGGGTATGCACTGCTCTGGCTTTCTGATTTTCTGCATTACCTGGGCTTTATGTTTCAGGTCACTCCATGAAAACTGCAGGCAATTTCAAAATTTGCCATCCATGTTCGCGTGGCGATGTTATCCTTTGACCCGTACGCCGTTATGTCTGATGGTAACGTCGGCATACGGGTGGGAGTATTCTTCAAAATGTTTGGTGGCAGTTTTCATAGAATGACCCTTCTACAGCACACTGAACGAAAACAGCAAACATCCAGCACCCTTAAGGTTTTTCTGTTAGTGAATCTGGGAAAATGCTTTAATCTTTCTCTACAGCAGAGGTGGTTTAAACCCCTACAGGAAGCTATCAAATCAAGAGCCCTTCAGGAAGCCCTTTCTTAAGAGTGTGGAGCTTAAAATACCAGTACTACTGATTACTACTATGAACTGCTTGGTGTTCATTTAAGTGTCATTTTGAGGGCTTCGATTCTTTCTTTACACATGGCTGAACTGCCAATGAGTGTCGTTTTTTTTTCCTAAATGACAAAAATAATGCTGAATATTTCTTCTGAGGAGCTGTACACTATAAAGAGACATTCGGGCAGCCTTCAAAAAACATTCCATGAATAAAATTTGGTGACATTTTGTTGGCCAGTTCGAGATTTGGGAGTAATAAGAAGACACATGGTAGTTAGCGTTTCGAATTTCCTCTAGTCTACGCATTTTAATTCATGTAGGACGGCTACAAAGCTGCAGGCTGGAACATGTATTGTAATGTTTTTGAATTCCTACTGCAGTCTTGTACAGGACTAAATGTGATTAATACATATTATTATCTTAGAGTGACTTAATGAGGTCTTGGTTTATTTAATTATTTAAACACAGCAGTGTCTTCGCTATATTAGGTGCAACAGTGAGTTCGTGTTCACTCATGATACATGATCAGCAGCCCCTGGGACGGCAGGATATCCTTTAAAATGAGAAATATCACACGCAGGTGGCCTAAAATAACATGGACGTGCACTGAAATTTTGAACCTAGAGATCCCTGTTTCTGAAGCTTAGACTTCATAGTATTCAGAAGTACTCATATTTCATATTTCAGAACATTTGAACGCTCTTACAAACCTGCCAAGGATGTTAAGCAGGGCGACTATTTGTATCAGTATCTGATGAGCGCTTCAAATATTCGTATCTATATCCGTGTTCGGGTTTTTACACGACGAAGACGTGCTCTAAGCCGTTTTTATTTATTTATTAAATATGAACCCTGTGTCTACGCCTGAAGAAACACTGGAAAACACTGGGGGAAAAACAGAGATAGAAATGCTAGCGCTTTCGGCATGGCGTGTGAATTCTGCCCCTGGCTCTGTCTGTTCCTCATCCTCAGCTACATCGCCGTTTTTCAGTTATGTTCCATTTCCAAAAACATACACAAACAAGTAGTCTAATATAAACCACAACCTTAACCAGGCAGTTACCAAGGATGAATGAAAATGAATGAATGCTAAATGCATCTTGCAGTGATCTGACCACATACACGAGTTTGTGTGTGTGTGTGTGTGTTCTCCCAGATTGCAGTAATAATGCAGATACACGCTTTCCAAAACGACAAACAAACCAAAAGTATTTGTTCCTGTGTTTGTAAGTGCTTAGGACACCTTATTTGTTCTTTATGAATAATGTATTTGTATCTGCTTACGTATTGATCTTTGTACTTAGAACAAGTGGTTGATTGCAAACCTGCGATCTACAGACAAGTGGCTCATTAATTGAGTGCTAATCGTTGGGATGGGATGATAAGACCTGCTGGGCCCACTCTCCCACACCTGTGTGGTTCATTAGCCTTGTCTCTTGGGGTGGAAGATTAAACCATGCTTCACTCTCATCCACGGCTCTCTGCCTTTTGGTGGATCGTACACTTCAGCAGGACGTAAATGACAAGAGAAGTGATGAGAATGCTGTGCTAGCTTTGAGTATTGTAAATGTCCACTTTGCACATGCTTATTAGAAGAATAGTTTACTCTGGTATACTATCTGTTTACCTCCCAAGACGCACATTCCATTTCAGAGTCCATTTCTAACGCTTACAGCAGCTATATCAGCTTGGACCTTTTAAAAGAAATTTTCAGCACAGTGCTGTCAAATTCTTGTGTCTATGGAGTTGATGAATTTTTTATATCAAGAGCTCAGACAGTAGTTCCTGTGTCAAGGTTAATATTAATGAGCTTGATCTCAGACGCTCGATCTAATTTTCAGTGGGAAAGTGCATGGCGAATTGGGTAATGTGTGTAATTCTTGAGTTTTCCGTGAGAAAATGTTCATTTAGCATTTATGAAAGGAGTCTCCTGGGTCTGTGCTTTCTAACACTGCAAAAAAGCTGCGCATGTTCTTGTTTCTCACTAAGGTGGGTTTTTGGGTCTTTGAGAAAGAAAAAACAAAAAACAAACGAGGATTGTGAAAGAACGATTGTTTATTCAGGAGCTGCTATAATGTGAGTCATATGAGGACCTTGTTACATGGACATTCATACAACATTCCAGCTATAAATGCAAAAAAAAACCCCAACAAAAACCATTAAGTGGACTTTAATTTAAAAAAAAAAAATTGTAATTGGGGCAAATTTGTTGTGGTATAAAACGAATAAGACACCTTCATAGGAAAATAATCGACTTCATGGTGGAAACACGTGGTGGTAACTCTGCTACATGTGAGGCTGCACCACACCACCCCCTTGTTGATTAATTTCCTATCATGGCAAATCCAATTGCATTCAATTCCATTTATAATTTTCATTTAACATGTTTATAAATAATGGAATAATGGAAAGTATTAAATTGCGTTACCACTTCAAATGCGACGCGTCTTATTATCCACTCAGTGATGCTGTGCTTAGGTTCTACTGACATGAAAAATGATTACACCGACCTAATATAATCTCTATAACCTCATTATTAGAGATTAAATTGAGCCGTGAAAGCTAAATATTTCTTTTTTTCCCCCATTAACATTAGAATTGGTATTGCTAGGTTATGAAATTAACTTGTAAAGGCACTCTAATTGACTTGCAAAGACTGTATTCATTGCACAAACATTCTAGTGCTGTCAGTGTGCTGAATCAAAACAATATTTTCCTAAATCTTAGAAAATTTGGCGATGTCTCAATTTACCTGAACTTAGTGTGATTCTTAATACATACGCCTTTGTTCGGATACCTAGCTGCTAGCCTGACTTTTGTTTTGTATCCATTGCAAAAAGAAGGCAATTGTAAGGTTTTATTTTTATGGCTAGAAAAAAAGCCAGCAATTAAACATGCAAATTTGCCAGCAAGCATTTCCATTATGGCTGCTATAAACACTGTATTGCAGAAAAGCTGCCTATCCGGGATGCTGTTATGCACATCTTGTCATCTATTTGAGAAATGAAAGCAGCCAGACTTCCTCTGACCAGATATGAAGCAGTTTAAGCTGATTGATCAGATACAGAAATGACATGTTTTATGTTTTCCACAAGGATCTGGTTTGGGCCTTAGACATTTCCAAGAGACAGCTTTGAAACAAATGCCAGATTGTAAAGGTGCTTTGTTCATTTGCACCACAGCGCTTGTTTGAAATATTCTGAAATCTGTCCACAAATTCCCAAATATAACAACAGATTTGACAGTTCTATCTGAAAGCATGATGCATTATGCTGTAATACATGATTAATACAATTGGTGTGGAATTAAGCGGAATCGAACACTTCTGATGTGCTGTGATTTGGAAATAATCACAGCACAGTATACATTTATTACTTTCCTAGAACAGAATTTTTTTTAAAATAATCAGTGGTTCTAGTGGTTTGTGACTTCATTTACTGTATAAGGAGTACAATAGAGTTGCTTATGAACCTTAGAATTTCTGTTAAAAAAAAATCATTTTCATATGCATTCATACCTTTGAAACAATATGTTGGTTCCATTAACTGGGAATCCATCTTCAGTAAGCACTTTATACTGGGCAGGCTCATTGTGGAGTATGAAGTGTGGTGGATGGGATGGTAGTGTGTCATGGCACAATGCACACAAACACATTCACGCCTAAGGCGCAATTTAGCCCTATTTACCAGAGGTGTGAGGAAACCCGAAAAAGGACATGCACATGGATACAGGGAGAACTCAACAGTAAGTCAAGCTCAGGATCAAACCCTAGAGCTGGGAGGTGGAAATACTTCCCGCTGCCGCGCCGTCCATTCTAATATGAATATTATGAAGCATAATTAATACAGCCATTGTTATTATTCCAGGATGCTAACATTCTTTTGTGGTAATAATGAAGCGTGAAACCTGATTAGTTTAATTATGACAGATTTGTTATGAAGACAAGGACACGCAATGTCAAGTCTTCTATATCACCCCCTGTGGTCTGTTGATGAAAATCTCTACAGTGAACTCGAGGATATGAGTTTGAGTTTTTAAAAAAATGCAGCTTGGCATGTTACCAAAGCTGTGTTCGAAACTCTGTACTGGTGTACTATACACAGACCTCTCAAAAGTAAATGGACAGCATCATTTTTGAAAAATGTATTTCTAGAAACTTCCTTCTAGCTGCTCTGCCATAGTACACATGTTGATGGAGATCCCTCACAGAAGTACTCTGACTCGCTTGGAGTTGCTCTGCAACATCAGCGGCCTTACAAAGGGGATTTTTTTTTTTTTTTTCAAAAATCCACTCAACAGTCCAAAGACACCTGTCTGAGGGTCCAGGTTGACCTGAGCGGGATGCTGTCGATTCCTTTCCTTTGCTTTTGAATTGTACAATCACTCTGTTGACTGTATACAAGAGGAATCCCAAGGTTTTGTGCAATCATACGCTGGCTAAGTTCACCCTCAGACTGACGCCTTGTTTGAAAATCACCCAACTCTTTTCTTTCTGGTGTTCGCGGCATGACGAGTTGCTATAAACAATTAATACTGTATACTGTAACCTGGAATGAAAAATAATCCTATATTAACAGGTTTGAAGCACCATGTGGTGTCCGCATAGATAAAACGGTGTAATGAGAGATGTCTATTTACTTTTTAAGATGTCTGTGTACACTGCATTCTGGCCCAGTAAACACTGTATACTGAACACTACTCCACAAACTAGTTTACAGCTTCCACATAGTGTACTAGACTAGCATGTCTGTAACAACCATAAATAAATATATAAATAATAGTACATCTGTGTCATCACTTCTACTTCACATAGGGACTGATGGTAATATATCAAAATACGCAACTATTGCTACGAGGAAATGTTAGCTAGGGACCTTGCTAAAATATCGTGTATAAATGCCAACTAGCTTACCTAGCAAGGATACCGTTCATTTACATTAGCGAGCTAGTTAGCTAGCATCCGTGAGTCAGAACTAATGTTAGAGTTTGTTGACCAATTAGAACTGAGTGTTAAGATATTGCTAGCTACGCATGCATTTCATATGCACTAGGCCTGAAAGGTCTAGAAAACCAATATTGTTGTGCTATTGAAAAGTGTGTGAATTTGTGCAAGCCACTTGTATGTAATGCTATAAACTAGGGTGACCACACGTCCCCGGTTTCCGTGGACAATCCCCGTCTTTGATGCCCTGTCCCCGGAAATGTCCCCGATTTTGGCCGTGCACCCCCCGCTCGAAGATCGTCCCGGCAGTGGCAACAGCATAACAACGCGCCCCCCCACCCGTTTTGGCCGAAATGTCCCCGGTTCGCTTCCCAGAAATCTGGTCACCGTACTATAAACTGTTAAGAGCTTAGACACAGATCTAGAGGTATAGGTCATAGTTTGTCTGCGGACCTCTCTGGTATCAATTTCTACACCGTTTGAACTTTTCTCATGTGTATTTTTGAGTTAGATGAAAAGACAGACCGAGTGCACCTATGGTGTAATCAAAGAGGTGCTTTTGAATCTAAAAATAAGTTGAATTTGATTTTAGCTTTGTTTTTGGAAGGAGTGATCCTTTCACTCTTTATAGCACAGTGTTAAATAAGTCCTCACAGTCAGCATCGACTGCTAAGCTGGTCAAAAGGCCCCAGCTGTGCTGTCAGCAAGGGGGAATGGAAAGCTGACAGGCAGACAGGCAGACTTTGTATTGCAATTTCAGATTACAGGGGAAGCCATGCACGGGATGATGGTGTAAATGTACTGGAAGAATAAGTAACTGGTTCGAGAAATCTCTTCTCCATCCAGGCTGATCCGTGAACCCTACAGGGTGGACATTCACTTAAGAATAAACTCTAACTGGGAGGTTTACTTAGAAGAATTAAGGGAAATAAAACCAACACAGGGTTCTGGATATGTGAACAGCATGGCGCTTTCTTCGGTACTTACTGAACAGATTTCCAGTATGTTCTCATTTTATATTTAGATATCATAAAAATATGTCTCGGGTAATTACATTTTTAGCTGTACAGAGGAAATTTAGATATGAATCATTTTTCATTGTGCTGTTCCCGTGTGAATTCGCCACACACAAAGCTCTTTGTGTGCATTGTTTTGAGTTGTTAAAAATCATTTTACTCATTAAAATCTAACCTAGGTCATTGCTCAACAAAAGACTTTGTGGGAAAAAAAAACTCCAAAAAAACCCAAATGAGGTTCCGAGACAAAAATGAGCAAAGTTTGAAAAACCTCAAATTAGACTTGGCTGCAGACGCTCATGCGTGTCTAGAGATTTGTGCTTCATTTGCCTACTCAACCCAAGCTCAGGGATCCCTCCATGTGCATTGCTGCAGATAAATCAAGCTAATCAAAGCCAGTGGGCGATAGAGGACCTCGGCTTCGATAAAAAAAAAAAAACCCAAAAAAACACCCCAAAGTCAATCTTTCTTGCTCAGCCTGCACATCTCAGGGAGAGAAAATAATAATCATGCTGTCTTGAGATTATTTAAAAAAATGAAAAGAAAAAAAAAAAGAAAAGGAAAGAAAAACAACGCTAGAGCTCCCAGCGGCATGCTGAATGACGGCTCCGTCGCCACTTCTCTTCCGCCTTTTCATTTTAAATCAATGTTTGCATACTGCTAGTCAGCATTCTAGGAGTGTCTCCCGCTTTATGGTGTATTCTGTATAGGAAAAAATTTGCATTTGTTTCCTCCCACATCCACTCATGGGCATTTCACAGATGGCAGTACTGCAACATCTTCTAGTAGCATTGTTTCTTTGAAAGTAGATTACAGGCCTATAGCTATGCTGTATGAGTGATTAATTACATTGCAGTGTATTCGCGTGGGAGTCTTATGATCATCGCTTTTCAATAGCCTTTGTTTTGCCAACTGAGGATTACAGATTTCCTTTGCTGCCTGTAAAGCCACTGTCAGTGAACTCAGTACTGGTGATGATATGTGCATGTATAATGTGTCCAAAGCAGTATTGTGTATAAATATATAGTTATATTTATATATATATATGCCTAAACATGTATGTTTCTCTCTCTCTCACTCTTCTTGCCATCTGTTTCCCCATATTGTGGCACTACCCTTTCTTGGCTTCCCTACTCCTGGCTACAGACGTCACTGTTGGCATCCCTGTTGGCGTGCTAGTGGCGTGCAGTTTGGCATTGCTGCTACTGGTGGCGTTAGCTTCCTGGAAACTCTGCTGGATACCTTGGCGCAATAAGGCTGTGACATCCTCCAGTTCCGTCGCCCTGACCACGGACAGCTACCCATCCCTTCAGCCGCTGTCGCGTGAGCCCAGTCCCCAGCAGCCCCTGGCTGGCATGGCCATGGAGAAAGTGAAGGAGTCGCTGACACCCATGGGCTTCCTGGAGGCAGCCGTGAAGATCAGCCACACGTCACCTGACATTCCAGCAGAGGTGCAGCTCTCCATGAAGGAGCACTTCTTGAGGCGCACACAGCGCTTGCAGAGACAGACCACAGAACCGGCCTCATCCACAAGGTAACATACATGACAGAAACACTATATAATTATTTACACACACACACACACACACACACACACACACACACACACACACACACACACACACACACACACACAATAGGTATATCCAGACTACTAAGCAAAATTACTGTTTAATCAGTTCATTGATACATACACAGTCATGTAGATTGTTATAATAAAAATGCAACGTATTAGACAAGCGTACAGAATCAGAATTCTTCACAATAGCAGTAGTCGGTCCTATTATGAACATAGTTAAAGTCTCTGTAAGTGACCCAAGAAAGTTATTACATAAAGTGTTTATGAATTTGTTGCTTATTACAATGCCAACTGTTTAATGATGACAGAGATGGAACATACTGCCAATATCTACATCTATCTGTATCTCTTTAATGCTCCAAATACTCAAATAATCAATATCTGCATTCAGATTTAAAGCTGAAGTAGGAGTGGCCTAACCCGAGTACAATGCCCAAGAAACGCTTGAAAAAAAAAAATCACTCAAATTCACACTGAGTGACTATTTTTCAATATTTTCTAATGAATTTAATTGGCTCTTTTTCCCAATATACTGTATAGGCAAACTGGTAGCCTAATTCAACCAACCGTGACCCTGACCAGGCAGTTACTAAGGACTGACTGAGCAAAGCCTTAGTTTATCCAACAAGCTTCATATCTGACTGCTCACTCACTCCTGAATGAAAAAAAAAAAACCCACCCTGCTTGTACTTTTTTATTGCTTCTGCAGGATCCCAGTCCCAACGCACACCTCGGATCTTAACCAAATATGATATGAACTATTCTGGCAAGCGTTCTAAAAAAATGTGCATTCCAAATAATGTATTCATATTTGATGCGACAGACACCGTTGCAGTGGCTTACGGTATATTTGTTCATCTAAAGTGTTTTTTTTTTCCCCAAACAATTTTCATGGATCCATGTGCAGAGTTCACTGGAACAACAAACCCGAATTTAAAAAAACCAAACAAACCCCCGATCATTATAAATTGAATTATCTAAATGGGGAGTATATACAGGAAACAGGCTAGTGTCATAATAACACCCAGAGAAGGTAACCATAGCACACTGAGCATTAACAGGGTCAACATGCCTAGTGGTAATAAGAGCAAATTGCAGACAGATGACAATAACATCCAGGTAACCATGGTTACAGTTCTCCTGCTAAATAGGAAAGTCCCCGTAAATGCTAAGGATGTTTCCGACCCTGTATGTCACACAGGGATCATAAATATGCTTTCAACATGATGACTTGGGACCTTTAAGAAATGCATACATGGTCTTGTGTTAGTCTTACTTATCATAAAGATTTCTCATATTTCTTATATAAATATATTAGATTTCTTAAAGGAAGGGTTTTTCTTTTTTGGATCACCGTAAGACAATATCACAAAAAAACAAACAAACAAACAAACAAAAAAAAAACCCTGTGAAAATATGCGAATCCATTGAATATGGTAGACTACTACTATTTAAGGGATCTTGAAAAATAATGTATCCTTTAGTTACTTTGATCTTTTTGTGATTCCTATATGTTATGTGCAAGAATACCCCACCTTCCCCCAACACAACAAGTTTGGGCCACACCCTAACACAAGCAATTATGTAGTCTTTCATGTACGTTTTCCATTTATTTGGCCTACTTACTGTGGAAACTGGGAAAGTACACAGATGTCAGGGGGTCAATCATTTCCAAATTGTTCCAGTGTCGCATCAAGCATAATAAACAGAACCAGCAGACTGGTACGAGAGAGAGAGACAGAGAGAGAGAGAGAGAGAGAGAGAGAGAACAACTCGGGGCAGATGGAAATCAGTAGTGTCATGTAGCGAATGTCCTCTCATGCCAAACAAAATTGTCTGCGTTGCCATCATTGATTTTCTGCATGTCCTCTGATAAAGATCAGTTCTTTCTCATGCTAATTTATACACATGATGTAACCTGCTTTTCTATGCTAGAGGAAACAGCTGCATGGCATCGTATGAAAAAAGACGATCCCATAAATAGGCTGATATTTATGTTTTCAATTTTCCTTGCATAAACATTGTTTAATTGGCAAAACGTTGCATAAACACTGAGCGCCTTTACAGAAATCAAGATGAACATATATTTAGACTTCTAATGAGCAAGCCAGAGATGACAGTGGAAAGGAAAATCCTCCTGAAAAGACACTGAAAAATTACAGTATATGGTACAGGTGCACACAATTCATTTAAAGTCAGATCAGCATGTCCACATCAGGTTACTGTTTACTTTCCCAAAGACAGCATGCGCTACAGTGGCAACGTCTCTGAAGCAATGAGCCATCCGAAATCTGATTAGTTCTACATGCTTTTCGAAAGCAGACCTTCCAATACACATACGCACGGAGAGGATTTAATAATACGCTTGCTGAAGACTTCAATTTGTGTGCTGGTAAAGTTAAATGCTGAAGGTGCCGTGAAGCAGAACAGGGATGAGAAAGGGATCCATCTTTAGATTGGTGTCCTTAATGTCACTGCTTCTTGTATGAATTGCAGCGTGGTAGGCAGAAATTAATTTTAGGACAGGATGAGGAAATATGCTAAATAAAAGTGGCAGTGCAATCTGTGCATTTAAACTGACAAATGTGATACCTTCATGCAGTAGTAGAAGTGATTGTATTCAAAATTTGTCATTTAATTATTTATCAACCATCACCCAGTCCTATATTATTATATTATTATAATTATTATGTACTATATTAATACCATTATTAGGCATATGAAATAATGACATTTTCATTTAAATGACCAAAAACTAGGCCAACCATCCAACAGGGTGGAAAAGGACACCTTATAAAACTAGATCTACCTTTTTTTTTTGTTTTTGTCAGCTGTCACCTCAATATCTCTGAGTTCAGAATGTATCTAGTTGGCTATTAGATTTCAAAAACAAGCAGGAAAAATTCATCTTCCTGACTGGTTAATGTTGTATCATACTTGTAAATAAAGCCAAATGCTATTTGTACCTGGGGTGGAATAGCCAATATGGCTATTTACACCCAGGGGTATATACTGTAGTATGGCAAAGCAGAGACAAGAACCCAGGTTTATTTGGACCTTGGATTAGAATAGTCACATGGAAGTTTCAAGCTTCACAAAAACACGTAAACCCCATGTTTCATGCATAGTCGCATGCCATTTCATAAAACCTAACCCTAACCCTTAAACCCAACCCTTCAGCCCTTGAGGCTACCAACATACTACATGAGGTGACATGCAACCATGCTTACAATGCAGCATTTACGTTTTTTTCATGAAGCCGGGTATACATAGTCAAATATCTGCCATGTGACTAGTCTCACCTTGGTGCAAACAGACACTCCAATAAACTTGTTAAAATTAAGGGATGTGTTCCTTAGATGTCTTCATTTACTGATTATTCTCAGTGTTCCAGATGTTATTTGGGCGTCTGTATATACAGATAATTAGCTGTGCTGTATGTTTGTTGTGCTAAATGCCTGAATAAAATCTTATAACAGTCTGATTGTATTTTGAAGGGTTCCAAAAGTTTCGAAAATTCTTAGCCAAACAACAAACTACAGTACAAGGGCAGTCACATACTGTAAGCCACTACCTTGGTCTAGTTTCCCAGACTTCTAATCATAGCCACCTGTTACGAATTAGTACACACTCCATAAATAACCTAAAATGAATCTTTGCAGTCTCTTGTCTAGCATGCTGGTAGTGAGGCTAGTATGTAAGCGTTGCTTTGGTATTGACCCAGATTTTTTTTTTTTAAAAAAGCAACTTTTGCCTACTGCCTCTGTCACTCGAAAACCCTGCACTTGCATTTAAACCCAATCTGACACTTCAGATCACTTCGAGTCTTGATTAAAGAGCTGATGTATTGAAGTCAGAGCACTTTTCTGTACTTTTGTGCAACCCCCCCCCCCGCCCCATACTCCATAACTGTTAATAAAACATCTGCTTGGAGTAAAAAAAAAACCACAAACCTCTAAACCAGAGACATTATCCAGCAACATTAATCAGTCAGGACAAGAAGGCATCTCTAACTTATGCCAGCTTTACATCAGACAACGTTTCAAGTGATTACACTGTCTCAGACAAAATTTCCAATCTCAGGATGAAGTCATGAAAGTTTTGCTATAGTTGGGGCAAACTCCCATCATCGCGATTACGGTATGTGGCATAAGGTGGTCAAGATAGGTGTCATTCCATGTGAAATCAGAGAGAATGTCAGAAATTTAATAATAATATTATTTCATCTCCAGTTACATATATAAAGATAATATACTTTTTCTTTGCCAAAATGTACTCATGGACTAAAAAGCAGTTAATTCAAGTAAATATAATGTTAACCCTGTAAATGCCCTGTCAACAGTCAACACCAGGTTCATAGTTTGTTAGTTTTTACCACAAAGAAAATATGGAAAAACAATACTTCGAATATTGTTCACACAACTGTTCATGTTCCCACTTCCACCAGAATTTCCAGAAATAAATGTCCCACGCCTTGTTGTGTTGGGAATAATTCAATACCTGTTAGCAATAGGGACATCATTTTGGAAACATGGTCAACGCAATGATGTAGCTTAAGGAAATGCTATGGCGTACATCATCTTTGACCACCTAAGATGGCTTCTATGGCCACTCTATCACTCACATCTGTAAATGGTTACAATTTTTTGACTCCCAAGTACGTGAAAACAGAGAAAACATAGTTTCCTTGATCTCCACCAATTTTCATGAGGCTCAGACTAATATTTCTGAAGATACTGAACCCTGAGCATGGCTTCCCAGATAAGAGGCTTTTGGGCCAGATATTCCTAAATGTTTCAAGGGGTTAAAAAGTAAGAAAATATTCAAATTAAACTGAAATACTGCACCTAATTTAGATTTAGGTCCCAAATAACAACTACAAAAACTGTGAAGAAAATCTAAGGCATGCAGCAACATCCATAACAGAGCTGATATGAAATGACCCATAGGTGACCTAAGTCAGTCTTTTCCTCTTCTTGACATTAGAATAAAGTCAGCTATGTTTAATATTATCTTAAGTTTTTAGTCTTGGGTCATGCAATTAACGAACGGGTGAACCCTCTCCAGCACCAATCAGGAAGCAGCAAAGCATGTACAGGCATATCTCTGGTGGGTAGGTAGACATGGAGGAGTTTTTTTTTTTTTTTTTTGGGAACAAGCCACTGCATACACAAAGGCAGCTGTACCCAAAAAGCTGCTTCTGTTTCAACAGTTTCTCTTCTTGTAAATTTCCACCAGGACAATGATGGGAAATGATCCCTAATACTAGTTGCAGTATTGCAAAAAGTGGCGATGCAAGATCCATAGTCTTTGCAAAATCATAGTCTGTGACTAAAAATACTGTGACTAGTGACACGTTGTCTTTAGGTGTGAGAGTGCGTCAGTCTTTTAAGAGTCTTTTCAAAGTGTTCTAGTGTATGCTTAGCATCAGTCACATTGCTGTCAATTCAGAAAGCTCCCTTATTTCACTAGCATTCAGCTATTCTAGGCTAGAGGGCATGGATTTAGTGGGGACACTGAAGAAAAAAGATGTATGTTTTGGAATCTAAAACATCTAGCTTCCTAACTTTAAGCAAAATTGCTTGGCACACCTTTAGGTTTTATGTGATAATAATTCCTAAATCAGTGACAGACGTTATACCTTCTGACCACTCGGATTTGAGAATTTAACATAAAAGGCATAAAAGGCTAGCTGTTAAAACAAAAAAACAAAAAAAAACCCACACATGCATAATTATTTATAATATCATTACCATTTTGGCTTGTACTTTTGCAGCAATTCCAAAAGAGAACCCAAAGTACTATTTATTTTTAATCTGTAAGTAATTATTATACCATTTCGCATTTATTTGGTACATGTTCCCTTTTTACACTATTTCAATTAACTGGATGATGTTTAATCCATTTTCAGTTACCTGGGAGATCATTAATCTTTGTTCGGTGCAAAAAGTGTTCACAGGCGTTAATGAGTATTTTGACATGACGCTCTTCTCAAAGACCATCACATTATGTTGGATATGAATGTGTTTTGCTGTGAAAGTAATATAAAGCACTCCAGGCTAAATTAATTTCACTAGCGCCACATAAAAGTGGTGCTGAGACAGCTGTTGCACTTTGAATAAAGGACCGCCTTTATCATGTATACATATTAATATGGTTCAGTAAAACGCTAGGATTCAAAATGATATTTTTTTTTCATCCTGTGAACTACAGAACACAATTTCAGCCTCACATCCAAGATTCTTTTCTAGGAAATCCTGGATCTAATAGGGTTATATGGCCTCTCCTCTCTCTCTCTCTCTCTCTCTCTCTCTCTCTCTCTCTCTCTCTCTCTCTCTCTCACACACACACACAATCACACCCACCGCTC
>JAQLOM010000015.1:16128253-16146183 GCA_030068315.1 Chrysichthys thysi
TCTATTAATTTACATCCAAACAGTAACAAAAACATCTACTTTCAAGAAATATGACTGTTAATTTTTCTGAAATTTCACTTTTTAGTCAAAGTCCCAAGTGGGGATCATGGCACATGCCATGTATTTTTTATGCCATTCAATATACGATCCCCAAATGGGGACCACGGAAGCTAATGGGTTAAGAGTCTTAATATCCTCCTATAACACTCCAGGGTTGAGATTTTAAATTTCAGATTTTTTTTTACATTTTGAAAAGTATTTCAATTAGTGCCCTATAAAGGGGCCCCGTTTTGAGATCCACTGGATTGAAGAACACTCACGTGTATCGATGGCACAGAGACTCAATGCAGATCAGGACTCTCAAGTTGTCTCTGGCCCTGAGTTGGTTTTTACTCTTTTTCACCTCGCTGTGGTCTGCAAACAGAACACACAATCAGCTTCACGCCTGGAGCTAAACAACAGGAACACTCCTGCCAGTGTATTTAAGCATTCTGTGGCAAACTGAAGAAGAAGGCAAAAAAAAAAAAGTAGTAATCTGATTTTCCTTTACTGAAGTAAACATGGCCTGAAGCCTGCAATGTCATCAGTGGTGTAAACACTAAGGTATTGGCATGTTACTGACAGTAAGTGCCAGGGAACTAAGGGAATGTTGTATACCACACAGAGACAGAGTCAATCACAGTAGTCAGGCACTGCCTGAGTGTGGATCGAGGCAATGTTTTGTGAATGTGTCACAGGATTGTGGAGATCCTATCACAGCTTTGTAGTGAAAAATACTGGCTGAAGGAGAGTTTGGAAGAATTTAGCCTGGGAAAGGATTTGATTCAATCACAGGAAACACAGTAGAGACAACGAGCAAAATTAAAAATGATCTAAATTAACCTAAATACAGAAAAATTGCTGTTGTACACGCTGCTATTGAATTCTCGATTCTGACTGGAGAAAAAGTATTTGTTAATTTTCCATGACAGCAGCTTGGACAATAGTGGTGCCAGTGAGGTTTACATTACTGCACTTGTTCTTGGATGTTTTCATTTTTATAGTAACAGTTAATTCAGAATGCCTTGTACAGTAGACTACATAATACTAATAATAAACAAATACAAAACTTACTATTATTTAGCAAAGAAACACGTATAAGTGTTAATATCGTTCATTTTTCGTCCTAACATTTATGGAAGGCGTCTCCAGGTTCAGCACTTTGTAACCGTCAGTACGTTTTCCACAACAGGACAGATATCACATTCCTTCACCCAGGACGTTTAAAGACAGATCTTTCAACTTGGAGTTTGGAAAATAAAATGCCTGATGCAATGCATTCTGATCATTTTGTGCACAGAATTAATAAAATGTATAATAATACTACTACTACTACTACTACTACTACTACTAATAATAATAATAATAATAATAATAATACAGCCCTACAATTAGTAGACCATACTAAGAAATAAGATTCATATCCACAGCCTTGGTTTATCTACTCCAGGGAGAAAGCTCATTGGTGATACATAGCCGATTGTATATTACTAGCACACAAAAAAGTATATTACTAATAAACTATTAATTAACTCTAATAATATTTGAGATTTGGTGTATTCTCCCAAACTATTCAAATATACTCCAGTATGTTCTACTTCAATTTTCTGCAAGTAAAAACAAAACCTAGTTTATCCTGATAAGAAAATATCTTGAGCTTCTCAGGCCCTCCTAAGGGAAGATTACTACAGACTGCACACTTTCAAGTGCCTTTCCTGCACACTTAGCGATCCATTACAGCTTCTTCGTCTCTGTTGTTTTAAAAAAAAAAAAAAAGAAGCACCAGTCGTTTAGAAAACAGCTTGACAGGTTGATTGCAGTAACGCTGATCTATTATTTGCTCTCAACAATATTGTATCTAATGGATACACAGAACTATTTCCAAGCATTGAAAAACTAAAGAGTTATGTCTTACCAATATGGACGTTGGCAGAGAACTGATAAATTCCTGTGATGGGTGCTGTAAACCGGCCAGTGGACTGATCCATCCCCGTCCCTCTGAGAAAGGCACCTTTGCCAGGGGGCTGGAGGTAAAAGGCAAGTGAGAATTACTGAGCACAGCAACCGACCAAACTACCAGTATCTATGTCGTATCTCTAAAGTAGAACCTGATCTGTTATACTCTTGAGAAAAAGAATCCTGTGAAAAGAAAAGAAAAACATTTTGTGCCTTTTGAAGAGTTCCAAACTATGAAATGTTTTAAGAAGGCTTTTTTTTTTTTTTTTTTTCAAAAGCTGCTTCATACGCTACAATTTAATAGGCCCACATACTGTTACGAAATAAAGCGGGTTCGGTTTGGGAGTGTGGAGAAGTTAAGGGTTCGTAAATATTTAAGATTCTGCCAAGACGCCTCCAATTCTGTTTTTGATCATCACTGGACGGGGCAGTCATGCCAGGCCGCATTATTCTGTATTATCCCTTCCGAATCTATCAGAATGATTTTGTACTTCAGTGGACATGGGGTTTTTTTTTTCCCCTGACAAAATCAGCTAAAATAATAGCATTTAGCTGGGCATTCATCATGTAAGTGTTCTGTCATTCTTTTGTGACATGAAAGACTAGAAATCAACATTTACAATGCGTTCTCAGAATGAAATATACACTCGTGATTGATTGCTCTGAGAAAACTTTAAAATCACCCATTCTTATACACAATTTATAACAATGTTCCAGCTGGGTGCACATTCTATTACCGGCAAGAAATCATGCACCTTAAAACTTTGATGCTGTTTTAGCTGTGGGATGCTTGGCACCACAACCTTTTCTTGGGGAATCTTGTCTACATTCATCAAAGCCCTGTTTTTCCCCCATTCCTGGTCCAGAGGCCACTTCACAAATCACAAGGGGTTTTTTTTCCTCCCCACTTCTACTTATATGCCAGCGTCTCACTTCCCCGTGCCAGCTGCATCAGAATGTCACCAGACATAGCTCTTCCCTGAACCAGTGTGCCATTTTAAACAGCATCTATTTTTTTTTTTTTATCCCTACTGCTCCCTGGTCCAAGTCCCAAACAGTGTGCCTTTTTGTACAGTGCCAAGAAGGGAATGTGGCACATTTGAAAAAGGAGATATTTTTCAGCAGGAGGACTGTGTGAGAAGCTCAGGTTTGGTCCTGCCTGGATGATTGGCTAATCCAGGACGTCTCATCATTAGTGACCAGATGACAAGAGCTATTCACACTGCTCCAAAATGTGGCACATTTTATTATTCTGAATTGTTACAACGAGGGCATGAGCAGATCTTACACTTACTGTTCCTTGTATATGTTTACATGAAACAGCCCAGTATATTGCAAAATTGTATACAAAAAACTTGTGTAAAAAGTTGTGATTGCATAAATATCCACCTCCATTGCTGTAAAACCTCTAGTTCTGGATCGACCAGTTATCATCAGAAGTCTGAAAATTTGTTAAATAGTTACACAACAGCCATAATCCAGATATCACATAGATTGGTTTTCGAATAGTGTCAAGAAGGAAGCCATAATTGGGAATGGATGGGGAGCCATTTGACATCCTCAACGCACTCTTTTTGGAAGAAACCCAACACTGCTAATTACCCTGATAACACCATCCCAATAATGAAGCATGGTGATGGTAGCATAATGTTGCCTTTGGCCTGTTGGATGCTTCTCTGACTAAGGCTCTTCTTTCCCAGTTATCCAATATTCTTTCCAATTTTTAAATAATGTATTTAATACTGTTCTGCAAAGCTTGGAATTTTATTTGAAAAGGTAAAAATATGTAAATCTCCAGAACTTGGATTACTTTGATAACTCTGTGGTTTTCATGGTATGTTCCTGGAGCTTTCCAGGAACTGGTGTATTTATATTGAGATCATGTGGCACTTTAATTGCACATAGGAAGACTCTGTTCACCTAATCATGTCATTTCTGATAGCATCTGCTTGCACTAGAATTAATTTAGAGGTTTCACAGTGATGGGGGGGACGGGCACTCGATCCAGTTGCGACTTTTTTTGTTTTTAGTTGAATAATTTGGCTAACTATTGGGCCATTTTGTGTTGCTTCATGACACACAACTCCAATTAAGTCCATTTCACGTCCAAGTTGTAACACTACAAAATGTGGAAAAGTTCAAAAGCGGGTGATACTTATTCAAGGCACTTTAAGTGGAACCTGGATCAAAATCAAAGTGGCTCTTAAAAGCCTGGAATTTGTGCAAAAACAAGTCATCACCACCGACATCAGCACTTAAAAGAGCTATTATTTAGGACCACTGACTGCCTATCAGATTATGATGTTAAATTGTCCTTCATTATTATATTATCATTCGATCTTCTTTGCTCCTGTCTGTCTCTGTCGTTCGTACCCTTCTTATTGATTTACTCATTATGTTTTCTACGCATAGACGGCGGGCTCATAAAACAAAGGCTGCCCATGATTTAAGCCCACCTGTTTTTGTTTTTATGCATATGTGCCTTTCATGGCATTAAAGACTAAAGTGAAATCGAGATATGATTGCAAGTGATTAAAGCTCTTGTGGTGAGGTAATGCACATGGGGGAAGATAAGCCATAAAACAGTGGATGCAGAAAGAAAAACAGACAGGGTGAGGATGGATGTTGGAAAAACACTACTACCTATCTGTAAGAGCCACATAATGTTATCATTTGCAACCTCACTTTTATATGTATACACGCTAGGCAAGTGCACGGTAGACGGATTTTCAGACATCGTTGATGAACTATTGCTGAGAAAAATGGCTATACTTATTGTTTACCCAGGGCTGCGCGTCACCTCCCATAATATTCATCTTTTTAAAAGCTTTTCATTAATTATAACTAATACATTTCCCAGGGAGTGGATTTTCACAACACTTACTGTCTGGAAGTTCTGCAGCTCAGTCAGAGTCTTCTTGTCTACCATGACAGGCCCTCTGAGCTTACAGTGGAAGGCCTCCTCGATCCTCCGGTACGAGGCCATACCTTCCAGGGCCAGCAGAGTTGTGGGCAGCTGGCTCTGCTCACTTGACCTGTCCACCAAAGCTCTCCTCTCTGTGGCTTCTGAATGAACGCAACAGAAACACATGCATTGGAAGCCATTTCAGACATGATTCTAATGCCAAAATAACAGCCACAAAGACCAGAAGATCTGGACCACATAGAAACACTAATCGTTCATATCATTTTGTTAGTTGTTGAGGTTAAATTAAATGTAATAACATTTTTCTATGATTGCTTTGAATAACTTTCAGTTATCCAGCTAGCTACAAGTACTACTGAAACTAGCTGAAAAGCTGATTTTTCAAAATAATGAAACATTTCCGGTAACTAGCTAATTTTTTCAAACAAGCAATAGCGGTGTTGCGCTAGAAGCTAGCTACAAGAAGCAATGCTGCTAGCTTAACTACACTTTAATTGCTAAGCTGGACCTAGCTACTTTTCATCAAGAAGAAGCAGAGTAGCATGAAAAAATAGCTAGCTTGATAGATCTCCAGTAAACAAACTTAATCAACAGGAGTAGAATAAATGCTCTCTGTATGTGTTACTTTTAACTGCTGTTGTTTTAGCTGAACTTGTTTCAAAATAATGTTGCTTTTTTAGCAAGTACAGACTTTCTTCACCAATTAGCAGTGTGGTTTGACAAAATTAGGTAGCTTGCTAGTTTTCTGAATATAAACAAAACCAATACTATATAACTATAAACTGAACTCTCTTTGTATGTGTTACTTTTTATTATTATTGTTTGAGCCGAGCTAGTTTTAAAATGTCACTTTTCTAGCAACTACCTACTTTTCTTTACCAACTAGCAGTGTAGTTTGACAAAATTAGCTAACTAGCTAGATTTCCTCTAATCTTTGTACTGTATGTGTTACTTTCTTAAAGATTGTCATTCTGATCAGAAGTCCTGATTAAAAGCGATTTACAGATAGAAATGTCTCTGTTATGGCACACCCTGTACAAAGAATACAGCTTTTATTTTGTGCAATAAATTATCCGCACAAATACAAATGTCACAGATTGATTTTCATCAATTTGACAAAGCCTTTGAGGACTTTTAAAGCAGAACTAGCTAGATCAATCGACCTAAGGTCTTCCACATGTGCTAATGGAAACACACGTGAAACCCGACCTAGCGTATATTTGGTTATTAACGTGTGAAGGTAATTGTGAAAACCGTGAAAACCCCAGACTGTGTGTGCACTGCAATTGTCCAGTAGATCAGTCTTTAAAAAAAAAAAAAAAAAAAAGCATATGGTTAGCATACATTCTTTATAACTGCCTAATTTTTGGATCACAAAAAGCTCTTTGTGTATAATCATATGTTCTCTAACTGGATTTTGCACAAGCTAAGATCTTCTCCAGTGGCTTTTGTAAAGCATGTTTGAGAGTGTGTGAAAGTGAAGGCCCTGGAAAACCACAGCCATGTCTATGGCGTCGTTCAGCAGATCAAACTTTTTGAAACGCATATGGCTAGCATGTGCAGACTTTTAACAGCATCATGTCTTACTGGCTCATGAGAAGTGCTCTGTCCAATCACAAGTGCTAAGATTTCTCACATATGCCGACGGATTGGTTTTAACGCGTGCGGATATGTGTTTATGTGAACTCACCTTTGATCATTTCTTTAAACTCCTTCAGCAAAACCTCTTGAGTGACCTCTGCACCAGGGGCCCCTGGTGGGCCCTGGGGTCCTGGAGGGCCAGGAGGTCCTTGAGGTCCTGGCTGGAACATAACATACACTTAATCTCTGACTTGAAGGTCATAAGACAAATCACAACATGATGTATGACGTAGGATCATGAATTATGAATTATGTCCTAAAAGCCCTGCAGTCAATATAAATGTTCAGTTGAAGCATTGCCTAACAGGATAAAAATGTAGAAATCAAATCTTTGATGAATGCCAGATTCAATACCAGTGGTCGTTTCCTTTTCCGGCACTTTGCTGGGAAGTTGCCAACTGGCCTCTTCACAAAATCCATCCATGACCCATGTGGGTCTACTCTTTGGCTCTCTGTGACCTGAATAAATAGAATTTACTTTATTTATGTATGTATGTATGTATGTATGTATGTATGTATGTATGTATTTATTTATTTATTTATTCATGTTATTTTGCACATGTGTAAGCATGCAACACTTGGTTCTTGATTGTAGAGTTGGCTTTGGCTACACATATCATTGATCACTCCATCTGTGTTCACACATTTTCTTCTTATTTTCCTCTTCAATGAGCCTTGGAGGACTGCACTAATTATGTGATTTATCAGACATGTAAAACCGGAATCATTCTCCACTTGGCAAACAGTGCAGCGTATTGTCACTAAATCCAATGAGTCATAATTTCTGCTTACAAACCATCATTGGAAAATCTCGCCTAAAGATACTATTAAATGGTGCCAAACATCAAGGCAATTTGCTGTCTCTCTCTCTCTCTCTCTCTCTCTCTCTCTCTCTCTCTCTCTCTCTTCATGTCCCTCTATCTTTTTCTCTCTCTTTGCATCACAGTGAAGGAATTGGGTCCGTGGCATGTTTTGCTACCTCATACCAAGTATGGTCACGTTCATGGATATTACTCAGGTGATACATCAGATCTTCCTGAACCTACCACTTCCAAGTACATCCACATTAGATGGTTATAAGTCACAAGGGAAATAAAGTCTCCCATCGTTTCACCTTTTCTGAAGCTAATTTTTCTGTGCGAGCCTGTTCGCTCACATTGTGGTTATCAAATATGCAATCTTGATAAATCTGATATAACACACATATTTTGCCAATATCTTGAGAACTCTAAATCTCAACTTGGACCAAGTTCAATATTATGAATCATAGATTGACATGTTTTGGACAAATCTCCAGAATTTTTGTTGGGTTTTTTTTTGTTGTTTTTTTGAATAGCAAACTTTTTTTTATTACAGGCTCATATGTTTGTAATATATCAGTGCTTCCTTGATACACAGAAGAGTAACATGACTTTGGCATACGAACAAGTTAGTAATCTTCCATAATGCACTTTGGAATTTGGTAGTTTGTAAGAGTCATAGCTGTAGCATTTTAGTTTTTTTTTTTAATGTATGACAATCTCAGAAGTGGAAAGTAGCAAACTACATGTACTTGTGCTACAGTACGTGAATACATGGTACTTTTTTTTTTTTTTTAGTATAATCGTAGTACTCTTACTTGAGTTTATGCTATATTTGTTTTTTAGCACCATTTCCAAGAACCCCAGATGGTGGCAAGGCAATCAAAATTATGCTGATAGTTTACACCTCATGCACCAAATTCTTAGCCGTATGAGACAGCGGCGACTGATGAAAAACCCTGGCCAAATTTATCAGGTATTTTCAGTTTTAAAGCTTTGAAAGAAACAGCTTGCACATAATGCTTGAAACAGTTAGCATGATCATTCACGGCGAGGCATGGGGAGCAATTTTGGATGTCTGTTAAAGTTACCAATTATGGTTCTTTGCCCAATAAAGGGTTAACTCTTACTTATTATTACTACTTTGCCAATTACTCAAGTGAATTATTACTTCAGTTACAGTACTTTTACTCAAGTCTGTGTGTTTTGTACTCTTTCCACCCTTGGCTAATCTACAAGAATGTTTACTGAGTGGAGACACAAGTCGAAAACTATGTACAACAAGGAAAACCACACAGCACAGACAAATCTGGCTTCAGTAGGTTTTGTTGGGGGTGACGTGTAGATAACAGACACTGCATGCAGATGCAAATAACCAACGTAACAACTTCCGAAGAATGAATCCAAACAACAGCAATCCATCCACCTCTATCTAAAGAACTGGTTACAAAATAAAGGTTGAATTCCACCCCAACCAATAGCCACAACAATGGCTTCACGGCTTTCTCTAAATGTCAAGTGACAGCGGTGGAAATAAAAGTGAAGATAGAGTGCAGTCTTAGAGGTGAGGTGTCTGAAATGGAATTTGTTTAGGTTTGGCACCCTGACATTGGATCACTTATCTGTGAAACTAACGTCCCATTTTTCTTCACAGGAAGAATTTGCTTTTTCTTGTGCAACGACAAAATAAACCCTTGTTGGGCTTTTTTTTTTTTCTTCAAATCTCAAATATTCAGGAATGAACAGGGCTTGTATTTTGGTTTTGGTTGGGCACGGGTTTTGTTCTCTCTCTCGTTTTCCTTGTGACAGCAGACAAAATAAACAATTTAACTAGCACGCAGGCTTCTTGCGTGTTGGATGTCTTTGTGTTTGTGTTGTGCCTCAGGAGCCCCGAGACATGTAAAAGACAGACAGACTTTGTCAATTGTAAATATATTGTTAAGGCCCAAAGTAATCCTTCAGATCCTTCCCACAAAGGTAATTGGTTTCTTGCAGTGCTGTTTCCTGGAATTTTGCCGGAATGCTAGTAAGAGCAGGATTCGCAGAGCTAAGCAAAGTAGCTTAACCTAGCAATAGGTTTATATGGCTACATTTCCATATGAGGGAGAATTTAAAATGAAAGCCAATTTTTAAACTGGAGAGCAAAAAGACAAAGCATGGAGTGGAGACATTCGTCTTCTCCAGTGAAGAAGAAATTCAAAAGTCAGCTCTCCCCCAAGAAAATCATGTTAACATTCTTTTGGGATGTGAAGGTTCCTATTCTGGGGCATTTCCAAAAGCATGGGCAAACAGTGAACAGTGCAAATGAATATGCATTGCCTAAAAAAGAAATTAAACGTGCAATTCGCAGCAAAAGACGAGGAATGCTGTCCAAAACAGCAAAATCTTGCTGCACTATGACAATGCACATCCTCATACAGGAGCAGTGACAGTAAAGTTTAACGGGTTGGGTCCGACGTCTCCCACATCCTCCTTACAGCCCGGATGTAGTGCCAAGCCATTATCACATTACTGTCATTTAGCAGACGCTCTTATCCAGAGCGACTTACATTTATCACATTTATACAACTGAGCATTTGTGGGTTAAGGGCCTTGCTCAAGGGCCCAGCAGTGGCAGCTTGGTGGTGCTTGGATTCGAACTCCCAACCTTCCGATCAGCAGTGCAGCGTCTTAACCTCCTGAGCTACCCCTGCCCCGGGGTATCACATCTTCGGTCCACTGAAGGAGGTGCTGCGCGGTCACAGATTCACCTCTGATGATAAAGTAAAGGAAGCGGGGCTCACCTGGCTTCAGGGGCAGCCACAACACTTCTCTGCGGGAATCCAGAAGCTAGGGGAGCAATACAATAAATGTGTCGTCTTGCATAGGGATATGTTCAGCTTGTCACAGTTACTGATATTAAAGTAGTTATATGTATTTTGCCTTTACTTTTTGATTCTCCCTTGTATTACTTAAGGTTAAGGTCGAAGATTCAGATCAGATCTGATCAGAATATTATGATATTAAAAAAATTGCTATTCTTTACAGCTCTATTGCTAATTTGTAAGATTTCTTACCATCGAACTTATATGAAAACTTGTAAATGGTTGAGCTTTGTGTGAAGGACATTGTTAGTGTTCACAGATTTTCTCATCCATGTGGGCTTCCTCCAGGTTCTCAGGTGTCCTCTTGTATTCTAAAACTATGCCAGTAAATGGTCAGGCTGTGCAAAATTGGCTAAACTGACCCTTATTGTGTGTAATGAACTGGAGTTTTATCCAGGGCATGGTCCTGTCTTAGGTCCAGTTTTCCCAGGATCCAAAACGACCAGTCACTGAGTTCAAATTCATATTGAAATCCAAAAATAAAAAACAAACTGTAAGAATTCCTTTGAATTTCGCACATGGTTGTTCAGACCGGTTTCCTAATGAGTTCGTTGACACCTTTGATAAAGCACTTCACAATATATACGAAGACCCTCCGCGAACACTGTAGACAAACAGACTCAAATCGTGCATGTGGAGACGCCATAATTCTCTCAGAGCAGGGGATTAACATGCGACAAGACAAAGCGCACGAGCTTTACAGAATTTCACACAGGCACAGCTCTCCCCTGTTCGTCGTAATATTCAAGACCACCTAACGTACGCGTAAAAGTGGCACTAAATCTGCCACTCCAAGGCCTGATGGGAATGAATAAGCTCATCACTGCTGCGTCAAGAAACAAGCTAAGGATTGTTAGCACGTAATTTTAAGAACAATACCATGCCCCTGATGTAGCACAGATCAGTTTCAAAGCAGGATGATGATGATGATGATGATGATGATGATGGTGCCAAACCACTGTCTTTATTCCAAATAAGTCAAGAAGCAATCTTTATTGTCTTGTTTGTGAAACAGCACTCATGCAGTGTTCTTTGTAAACAGAAGCGGCAACAGGACTAGTGTGGAAAAAAAAGCTGCCACACTGAGTTATGTGAACATTTTTGAGAAACGCCTGTGATGGATCCTGTCAAGGAGCTTGTAGCTCAGCATACCTCCACCTACGCACTTTTATGGACCTAGTTTTCTCTGATGATTTGGGTTTGTGGTTGTTAAAATAGCAGTGCAGTTTGGGGCAGGGCTGCCAAATACTCCATTATGGGTGAGCTGGTGGAAAGAAAGAATTTTACCCAATAATATAAGCCTCCCACTGAAGTAATCTTGAGAAGATGAAAGGAAAACACAAAGCTCAGTAATTTATTAGTCTATGAATAAAACACTGATGTAGTAGGGGTGTCAAGGGGTGTCAAATGTTATGTGGATGTTGGACACCTAATAGTGTTGCTTTAACCACAGAAACACTAGAGCGATGCACAGCTTAATATAATCAGCTCTGTTTTTTTTTTGTTTTTTTTTAAGTTATGCAGTGCCTAAATAGTGCAAGTAAGTGACATGTATATGCCTGCAAATATGCAATTACGAAATAATTCGACCACAAAATCTACTTGGGCATGATGAAACTGCAAATTGTTGCTTTTGCTGCTTTTGGTTTTGGATTTTTACAGGAGAAACACCTCTGTGCCTGTAAGTGGTGACATGCTATAATTGTCATCTGCGCTTTTTTTTCAATATGGCGTTTGCTGCATACACTGAATATTTTAGTCGCCTTCGAGGCTCCACAAGACTTTAAAATGGAATGGCTTCACGTCAGGCTTGTTTTTTTGGTTTTTTTTTTTGAAAACCTCTCCAAAGTTCTGCCACATAGTATTTATTTAACATTTAAAGGAAATTTAAAAATGAGCTTATTTTGAGCAACAAAAGTGGGAGGAACGAGAGGCTGCCTGCCACGGCAAACATAAACACAGCCATTAAACTATTTTGTGGCTGCCATCGACAGCCGCGCAGCACTGTCTCATTGTGGAGAGGCTTAATGATTGTTTAGGCTTCATTTCCATGCCATTACAATCAGCTTGGTTATGATTAATATAATTTCAGATATTCGCGCCATGACTATGCATTAGGCCTAATTTTTTCCATTGCATTTACTGACAGGCGTGTAGGCCGTATTTCTGAAGCCTATAATTAAGCCCACGCACGCACAGCCTGCACAAACTAGACTAAATATTGCATAAATACCAAATCCTTACAAATCGGGTGCCCGTTACACCAGACAGACTAATAGTCGTGTTTTCTATTTACTTGCATCAGATATAGCACATAAGCCATTATGTATAGCAGTGAAGATGGAAACAAGCCAGAAACAGCACTGCCCAGCTCTCTAAAGTCAAGACAGAAAGCACGAGGTTGGTCTCACCAACGCCACAGATGCATTTTGGTGCTCTACTTCTACAACTCAGGCTTGTTTCAGTGGACTTTCATTTGGATTTTCAGTGGGAATTCACTCGGATACTGACATAATTTGCACATGGGAACTGTTGAGGTGATCATAAAGACTGCCCTGTGTTCATCCCAGTACTTGTATTTATAATACACTCTCAGAAGAATAGTACTAAATTGTACCTTTCCTTGTCACTGGGGTGATACTCTCAATGGGTCATCTATTGTCCCTGTAGTAGTACACTATTTGGCCAAAAGTATGTGCACACCTGATCGTCACACCCATATAGACTTGTGGAACATCCCATTCTAAATCCACTGTGATTACCATCGAGTAGGTCACTTTTGCTCTTCTGGGAAGACTTTCCACTAGATTTTGGATTGTGGCAGTGAAGATTTGCCCATTCAGCCACAAGAGCATTGGTGGGCTTGAGCACTCATGGGTGAGAAGGACCGACATTCCAGGTCACTGACATTTATCCCAAAGGTGTTCAGTGGGGTTGGGGTCAAGGCAGTCGATTATTTTCAACTCCAAGCTTGGCAAACCATGTCTCCATGGTCCTCGCATTGTACACAGGGGCATTGTCATGCTGGAACAGAAATTGCAATGCTACACCATACTGTACAAATAGATTCTAGACAATTGGGTGCTTCAAATTGTTTTTGGCAATTGTTCGGAGTAGACTGACTTATGGGTGGGATGAACAGGTACCCAAAAACCTTTGACGATATAGTGCATGTTGTGTACCTTGAGGATACGACCACAGTGACAATGAAAGTGTTACGTCCATCTCAATGTTTCATCCTTGTGTTGTCTCAGGGGGGTTTCCTTGTTACCTCTGGATTTAGGGATCTAGATCAACATCTGGGTTTCTGTGAATCTGTCTGCTTTATGATTATATCTATTGTAGAAAGCAACATACAAAACAAAATATAATTAAACAGAATTGAATTTTTACTTTCCAAGAACACAGGTATGTGTTTAATATATATATACACAGTGGAGCCTTGGATTGTGAATAATTTGGTCTGCGAGTGTTTTGCAAGGTGAGCAAAATTTTGTAATAAATTTTGACATGGTTAACGAGCGAGGTTTTGCAATACCAGTAGTATTCATCTGCCGAGCCTCATGTGATCACAACTTCTCTCTCTCACTCACTGCAGGATTTTGGCTTCTTCACTAGCATATACTGTTAGTGTGTGTGTGACTCATTTGTTTAATGACGATGCAATGTCGCATTATGCCAAATCCTCAAAAGGAGGCAAAAGTAGCCAACATTGGATAGTTTCCTTGTTAAAGTCGGATGAAAAGAAAAAGATCCCAGTGAGCCAATAGACTGCAGTGATTCCGTGAGTTGTAGTGAAAGTGACACACAATAATCCTCATCCTCCCTCCTGCTCTCTGTCATGGATCTGCCTGCGCGGAGCACACGTGCAGCACACCCGTTTCAGGCTCTCCCAATAGCGGTGCATGCCGGAGGTCTCACGCCATGCTCGCACGTCATGTGGGTTACTAAAGGTGTTCTGCATTAGGACTAATTATATAGACTATAAATAGACTGACTCATGAACACCAAGTTGGCGAAGCATTAGTTTGCGTTTCCCTGCGCTATTGCCAAGCCATGTTCTAGTGTTTACCTTGCTCATGTTTTGACTCTTGTTTGTACTCCAGTTTCTGTGTTTTTGTTGTAGCCTTTGATATTCCTGTTTCTGACACTCTCTCGTCTCCCTCACACCAGCCCCAATTCTTTTCAAAGCTAAAGTGCAGGCTGTTTTGTTTTATGTGTATTTACTTTATATGTTGTAATGCACAGGTTGCGATGGAAGAGCGGGGGGGGGGGCGACTACTGAAGGCCTAGGTGTGAAATGCACGGCTTGCCAATGAGATATATATATATATATAAAATGAAATGTGATGAATGGTGGGAAGCTGGTGTTCTTGCTCTGTGTGATCTACCCACAGACCAAATTGTACTGATTGCCATCAGTAAATTTCCATCCTGGAATGTGGTGGAGTTACTGTACATGGTCACCAGATCTATACTGTAGATAGCATTTTCGTCCACAGAACTGTTGATGGGTTTTTAGAGGGAAGCTATGACAGCCACAAACATGCATGGGTCCCTAAACTACCTAAATTTATCAGATGATTGGGTGATATCACACATAACAGGTACCCAAAACGCATCTAAACTAAAATGATCATGCCTTTTGGAAAAAAAAGTATCTGTTCCTAACCATACGTGAAAAGTAATTATGTGTAACTTGTGTAAAAGTATCAGTATTTAAGTATTAGGGTAGCACAGGACACCTCGCTGATAAAAATTGCTCCCAGAGTTCCCAGCTCGATCCTGAGCTTCATATTGTTGAGTTTCACATGTTGTCACCATTTGGGATTTCTCAGGGTTTTGAGGTCTTCTCTCTCCTCCCAAAAACATACCACTAGTAAGTGCAATGGTGACTCGAACTTGGCCCCCTGTGTGAATAAATGTGATGTGTGCATGGGCTGAAATCCCATCCAGGGCATAACTCACGCCCAGTGTTCCCAGGATAGGCTCCAGATCACCCCTCCTCTTCCAAAAAAACCGGGTAAGAACTTGAACTCATGAAAAATTCATCTGAAAATCAACCAAACTATAGCGATATATTTAGAAGAACCATGATTTCACTCAATTTCATCTGAGAAGTAGAGATTTAACATGATGTGCTAGATTTTTCTTAGTATTCTTATTTTATATCTGGATCGTACATCTAGTATATTTCATATACGAAGTTTATGCAATGTTATGCAAGGGCCGAAAACAGCGATGCGTGGAATTGTTCAGCTGACTTTGCAGGTTCATTCGTTTGCTTTTGTTGTAAACGAGCTAACCCGGTTATATTGTTATCGTCTATGATTTTCTCCTTGTAATCCAATGATATTGTAAAGCTATGCCATCTTTCAAACCTCCTAAACCAAATGCTATTATGAGACCTCCACTGAGGACGTGCTGCTCTCAGATTACATGTATGGTACAAAGTTGTATGTAAAGGAATATTTTAGATGTGTATCACATTCCATAGAGTTCTGTTGTAATAATGTGATTTCGCATGCAAAAGGGGAAAAAAACTACCTGTTGTAGCGTCTTTTTAAGATAAGAACGGTTCATTGCATGTTAAAACTATTCAAATACAAAATTACATTAAGTGCGTTAGGAGAGACAACATTAAACAAAAGTCTCAAAATTGTAATCTCAATAGTAAACCTTACTAAGGTTAGGAAATTTGTCTTTCTTGAGGATTTAGCAAAAAACATCATCATTCTTCATCCGCAGTAAGCATTTTATCCTGCATTTTATCCTGCATTTTATCCTTGCGGAATGAGGTGGCGAGCCATCAGGGTGCACACATTCCCATTCTAAGGGCAATTTGACATAGCCAATTTACTTACCTGCATGTTGTTGGGAGGAAACCGGAGAACCCAAAGAAACCCACGAGGATACAGAGGTTACATGCCAAACAGACAGTCAACCAAGCTCATGAGCTGTGAGTTGCATGTTATGGCCATCATACAATCCAAAAAAAAAAATCTAATAAAAAAATAAGCATGTAGCCTGGTTTATTTGGATATATACTCCTTATCTGGGAACCTCTTGTAATTATGTTGTCTATTTCCAACCTTGGGAATCTCATTCTCACTGATCTCACATGTTTGATTTTTATTTTTCCTCATCATCACTCTCGTATCCATGCCTTTTTAAAACACTCCTGAGTGACTGTGATGGAGATTTAAAAAAAAACAAAAAAAAAAAACCCCAGAGGTAGAGGAGAACTGTGGAGGTTATCTGTCCTGAATGGAATTTGTTTAGGTTTGGCGGCGGATCACGGATCACTTTTCTGTTAAACTAACTTTTCCTTCACTGAAAGTCTGTTCCTCTTCTTATATGGCAACAAAGTAAGCCTTTGTCTTTTTTTCATCCCTAATGAATTGAACGAAGGGAGCCTCCTTTTGTTTCAGCATTTGGACATCAGCGGCGTGTGTCCTCGCTGTCACGCTCGTTTCCCTCTGCCATTCGGCCGCCATTCCACTCCAGTGCCCCACACTGGCATGGGAGGCACGGCAGGATCGCCCGTATGGGAAAGAAATCACCTGTGTTTTACACGTGTTCGTATGATTTTCACCTGGGCGTTTGTGAGTAATACAGGATCAGGTGCGAATTAGCTTTTAATGACAAACCTACCATTTGACTACTACTACTACTGTACCCTTAAATTGCACGTGGCATCATATGACCACACGAAAATAATTAGCGTGTGGAAAGATATGACTCCTGGATGCAAAATGACAAAACTTCACGCTCCGGATGAAAAGTCATGACACGAAGAGTAAAAACGCCATTCGCGTGTGATTATTAGACGCACATGTGAAGTTCTGTAAGCTCGGACACAGCGCGGATCCCACTAGAGGCCCCCAGGAGAAAAAGTGGCACACTGGGAGGGGATGAACAAAGCGCAATGATGCCATGTTCCCGGCGTTGCTTTTTACGGATCGACGGACAGATTTACAGTCTTGATTATATGAGCGCATCGGTGGCACGCCTCTGTGCCGTACCTACAATTAAGCTCTGGGTTGATACCAAGTCATTATGCCCTTTGGGATCCAGCTCAGAGATACAAAGGAAAAACGATCGTTTTCCCTAGGTATTAAGCGGGAGGCCTCTTTTCTCAAAAGGCTTCACTGAACAGGAACCAGAACCCAGTGCAGTCCAGTGCAGTGCTTCATTATTATTTCATCCCTCATTCCTGCCTAAGGTTTGACAGCTAATACGCTCCGAATGGACAAATATAGACGTGGCTTGGTTTTTTTTGTTGGGTTTTTTTTTTTGCACGCTGAAATATTTGTTTGGCAGTTGCCGTAAAGTTCCTTTCATCACGTTCTTACGTACACAGTGAAACAGTTAACCGCTGTGTTATTACTCGAGGGGAAAGTTGGAGAGGCGCCCATTAGGCCCATGGGTCATTAAATCAGTGACAACAAAGACGGCTGTATCTAATTTACACCGCCATCTAGCACACGTTTACAAAACACGCCGCCGTGTACCGTACGTGTCGAGAACGGCTGGGAAACGTTCCACGGACGGAGATCTGAGCTGAGGTTAGCAGGGGCCCTGTGTTGTTTTTAATCTCTTGGCAGTGTAAACATTGTATAGGTAGGTAGTTTGTGTGTGTGTGTGTGTGTGTGTGTGTGTGTGTGTGTGTGTGTGTGTGTGTGTGTGTGTGTGAGAGAGAGA
>JAQLOM010000015.1:16164909-16175363 GCA_030068315.1 Chrysichthys thysi
CTTTTTCTACGCTAGCGCGGATGTTGACTATACGAGTGAGCCACAATCCCGCAGTGAGTGAGAGAGAGAAGTTGTGAACACGTGAGGCTCGGCAGACGAAGCGTACGCATACTACTCGTATTGCAAGACCTCGCTCATTCAAGTCAAAATTTATTACAACTTTTTTGCAGACTAAGTTACTCTCAATCCAAGGTTCCACTGTATATATAAAATATATATATACATTGTGGAAGAGCATTTAGCAATTTAAAGAACTAATACTCCATTGTAGAATTTCATGTTTCTGAAGTTTTTGGGATTATTTGCTTGCAGAATGTAATACCCCACTTGGATGGAAAACATACATACAGATACTTCTTAATCAGCTCTAACTTGTTAAGTATTAACAATACCTTATCCAGGAGGTCTAGATTCTCCTGTGGTGTGGTCGCCATTGAGATCTTGGTGCCCTTGTTCCACAACATGTGCTGGGACATATCCCTTATAGCAAATATCACTTCAGTGTGCTGACGAGCTTTCATTTCATATGACTCCTGAGCATTGTTCAAGTATTTCTCCTGGTTACAGAATGACACAGCGATAATATAGTTAGCGGATGGTTGCTTGATTCCGATCAGAACGTCTTTAATTCAAGTCTGACACTGTCGTATCTTATTAAGTCCTGAACGGGAATTGGGAGGTGACCAAGCTGAGAAAAATAAGTAAAAAACAAAGCCATATGTTTCATTATGCAATTAATCAAACATTACGTTATTCTGCTTGTACGTTTGCAAGCTAACAACTGAAAATTCCCAGACTCCCATCATTACACCTTCCCATGTTAGAACTAGTAGTCAAACATAATCTGAGGACCAACCACGAAGAAGAAGAAGAAGAAGAAGAAGAAGAAGAAGAAGCTCTTACCCAATGACAAACTTCTTGATTGATCTTTTCCAGTTCTGACTTCAGCGTCTGAACCTTGTATTGATCAAAATTGGGATAGGATTTCTCCAACTCCCCGGTCATCCTCTCTAAGAAAGCAGACCTTGACTCTTTCAACTGCTCCTGTTCGTTATAGTGTGCGATCAGTTCGTACCCGTCCTGAAACTGAGAACATTGTCGAGAATGCAGTGTAATTGCAGTTTTGGGTGACTCTCATATAGGTGATAATAATGCACTCAACACATTTTACAGGATCTCCTTTGACACATTTCATCCACACTCGTGCTTCTATTAACACGTGGTAATTAATATTAAGGAGTTCTGATACTAATACTAAGGAGTACTTACTTGCTTGTTTTCATTCAACACTTCTGCGATGTATTTGGAATAAATGCAGTTTTCCTCAGTTTGCTTCCTCAGCTCCTGCCGTTGTACGATCAGTGTTTCCAGTCGCTTATGCAGTTCTTGAAGGTACTCCTGATTCTTCTTAATCAGCTTCCTGTTGTAATTTGCTTCCTTCTCTGCAAGGCATTGCCACTCCTCACTGAGCTGTGTACAAAGAACAGTGCCTTAGTGATATTAGATCCAGTGTTTTAATCACAAAACAGTTTGTACTAGGGAAGGTTGTGAGGTCAAGTCCCAGGGCTATCAGAAACACTTTAGGACTTTTGAGTAAGATCCTTTGGTTTTCAGCTGGATTCTACCCCATTTGCAGAGATGGGACATAAAAGCACACTGTTTGTACTACTGACTACATTTTCAATCTGCATTTCTCTGTCTGTCTGTCTGTCATCCATGTTACACTTGGTTTATCACTGCAGACTGTACTGTGAAAGGACGCTGTTAACATTCATCTAGGTTGGATCGAGTCTTCATGACTAAACATAAAATACACAAATACATACCTGCAGCAAGGCATCACTTTTTATGCGATGCTGCAGCTGCTGTTCTTTTACTTTCAGCTTTTCATAACGCTGTTGGAAGGCACTCTGGCTCCTCTCGAATTCCTGGAGAGAATAAGTAAATAGTCAGAGGAGCTACTCTGCTGTTTCTATACAACAAACCCAACGGATGGCTTTCACTACGTAGACCACAGAAGCATCTCCAGGCTACAAGACAGATATTGTTTTTGTAGTTCTAATCTAATCTAATCTAAAATCTCTCCTCAGTGACAATTTGCCTTACCTTTATCGCTTGTGCGACATCTTCACGCATTTTCACAGCTTCCTGTCTTTTCCTCAACAGACGAACTGAAAGGCTGGGCATTCTGTGAACACAGCAAGGTAAAAAAAAAAAACATGAAGGTAAAAGTTATCTAGAAAACAACACACACTCATCTACCAACAGTATGCAGAAGTTAGTTAAGCTGTCTATGATTATCTGGCACATTGACACATTATCTATCTTCAAAAAAAATAGAAAATAACAGGCTGGCTGCAACAGCAAAAAAGTCACAGATGGTTAGTTAGTTGTGTGGCAGCAAAAGCAAAAAGTGACCAGTTACTGTTTTAACATGTCCTAACACCTCCTCATGGGCGTAAAAACTATAGCAAATTTTAAAAAATTAATTAATTTAAAAAAAATAGCACTACTTACCTCATCTGGTTTCCTTGCATGATTTCAGATGCGATTAAGTCCATATCTTTATACTCAGTCATTTTCCTCTTTGAACACATGGCGCTCACTACGATGTGTACAGTTTGGCTTACAGAGCGAAATGTGGCCGCTGAGGCCTGTGCTCCTTTTTATAAGCGCGTGCTCTATTACGTCATAGAATCGTGACGCGCTTGGCTCCGACCCTGCTGCTGAGGGGCGGGGCTGATGGGCTGCGGGCGGGGCTGGAGGGTGTGTGTGTGTGTGTGTGTGTGTGTGTGTGTGTGTGGGCGCGGCTGATGTGGTGTGTGGGCGGGGCGTCACCCTCAGAAAGAAGTCACCTGATCCCTAGTAAACAATTAAAATAAAACTTAAACAACACACAACGTAGAGGAGAACAACGCACTTGATCGTTTATGCACAAATATAGGACTATAAATCTGTTATTAAGATACAGTAATATATATACATATACACATACACGATTTAACAGAATAGAAAATAAAATAAAAGCACTGAAAAATAAAGGGAAATAAAACACGCTTACGCCGACGGGAAAGTTTACGCTTGACTTGATTTGCATCTGACTTATTATCTGCATTATTTATCAAACACCTCCACAACTCCCAACAAGAAATCAGCTGAGAAAGTTAATGATTTATCCTGCAAGACAAATCAAAACACAGCCTTGTTCCTCTCTCTCTCACACACACACACACACTAAGCGATAAACGTGGCATAAATATACATTTTTTTGGTTGTTTGTTGTTGTTTTTTTTAACGATTTCTGTGTTAATATTTACGTAAATCTGATCACTTTACCATCGATTCAGTGAGCTTTAATGCTAGTGCTAGCAACCGCTAGAGAGTTAGCAACAAACAGGCGATTGCTAGCACTAGCATTAAAATGTTACTCTTTAAGCTTTATTTAGTTAAATGTATTCATTTATTTGTTTGTTTGTATATTTGTTAATTTATTTATAACTAACACTGTTTTGTTTTGTTGTTGTTGTTTTTTTACCATTTTCGTCGTTTTGCTTAAAATCTCCAAGCCTGGAACATGTCTGGGGAGGAAGCTTTAACCCAAAGACCGGAGGTGATGATGTTCAGGATGGGCTGAAATTACACTGTGTATCGTTTGTTCTTAGACATGTCAGCAGGATCAGTCCTCTCACTGATGAAACCTCACTCCTAATGCTCTTGCTGTTTTGTTGATTTGTGTGGGGTTGTTTTTTAAGTACAAACCCAGGCGACGCACTCTCTGTTGACCGGTGGTCTACACCAGGACAGTCTTAAAATGGCGGCTACGTTGTGTAAATATGCTACAAAGGGCTTTTGAGTCAATCAGCGCCGAGGAAACGCCTAAATGTTTATTTACCAGACATGTGAAATGGACGAAGGCAAAACGGGAGAGTTATTTCATTTTCCGGGAGCTGACTGTAATGGCATGAAGCCCAGACTCCATTTTAATTCATGTCCTAATAAATGAATAAATGCTACATGCTAGTCAGTGTGCAGTCAATGAAAGTGAACGGAAAAGCTTGGGCTGGACACAAAAAAATAATAATGAAAGATTACACCTCTGTTTCTTATTCATTCAGTCATTCATTGGTGATTAGTTGCACTTCAATGTGTTTGAAGAAGAAGTTTTTATGTATTATTTACTATTTAGAAATAGTAGCTCGCTCATAGGGTTGTATAGAGAGTAAACAGAGAGCTACGCAAGTGAAAATGCACAAAAATAATGAGTTAGAAAGTTAGGCTTTAATGATTTGGGCGCATTGTCTTCCATGGTACTGGCTTTGTAGTGAATATGTTCATCCAAATGACAGTTTCTGTTTACTGCCACAAGGTGGCAGCCAAGTGTCAGCAATGTATTAATACAAGCGTGCACGCGCGCGCGCACACATATACACACACACACACACTCTGTTTTCCTACTATCATGTGGACCTTCGTTTGACATAATTGTTAAGGTATCTAATTAAAGCCATCCCTACACTTTAATCTTTAATCTATTTTAATGAAAGAAAGAAAAAAAAACCCCAACAACTTTCCTCAGGAGGACCATCCAAAAGTCCCCACAGAGTCAAAACTGTCAAATACTCCTAACATTAGTTCCCCACAAAGATATAAAACATGATTGCACTCACAGTAGGCCTCACTGATCACAGGATTTGTCACTTATGTTTAAATGCATTCCTGTGTGCGCCTGCGGTACTAATAAAACTCATGGATTTTCACTCTGGTGTTATGAACCATGTGCATACACTGTCTTGCTTTCGCCTGTCCTGTCTAAAAAGTCTCACAGATTCAGCTGGTGAAATTCACTGAGCTTCACTGTTGGGTGTGGCGCTTCTGTGTAGAGTAGACAGACGGGTTTTCAGCATGGTGGCAGTGGGTAAAAAGGTTGGTAGCTCTCTCTCTCTCTCTCTGTCCCTTTCTCTCCTCTTATGCAAGCAGGGAGAGTCTTCCCACCTCCCCTCAGTGTTGTTGTTTTTCTCAATGAGCCAGGCTCTCCCCGGCGCAGGCCCCTGAATGCGCCTGTCCACCGGGCCCCTTTCCTGGAAAAAGAGTCCTCTCAGAGAGAGACAGAGAGATGGAGAGAGAGAGAGAGATGGGGAGTGGATGGGGAGGGGGGGGGGTCTTCTTCCCCTTCCTGTAAGTCACATGGCTGAAGATTTGAGCCTGGGCCCTGCACAAACCTCAGATTTGGCCAATTCAGCCTGTACTTTGCTTAATGTGGGTTGTGTTAGGTGCAGGCCATGAAGGACATCGAGGCTGCTAGGATCAAGGCGGGATTTTGATAGTTGAGCTCATATCCTGTTAAAATAGTTCAAGAAGGAGGCAGTTTTACTTATACAAGCTAGACTTAAAATAAACAAATTCTTCATACTCACTTTTCGTCCTCTGGCTCGCAAGAAGAGAGATGACTTTTCCTTTATCTGAATTTCATGTCTGCAGAGTTTTCAAATCTGTTCATGTAAATATGTCCAGGTCTAATGATTCAGTTTTGGACATATACGACGATAAGGAGGTCGGAATATTTGTAGTGTTGGCATTACGTTTCTGACAGTACAATATGTGAAAACATGTTCATATTAATAGTAATGATCTCCTTTCATTTGATTACTGAAACAAGGTTATCTACCTTTTAAAGAGCAAATATATTGGGCAAAAGTCTTTCTAGCTAGTTCTAGCTAGCTAGAGCAGTTTATAAATAAACCACTGATAATTACTAGTCATCCTCTTACTGTAGACTAAGACAAAACTATGGTGTCATGGTGTGGATCTAGATCTCTTGCTACCCAGACCAGGACAACATAGTTATAGAAGTTGGGCAACTGATTGAATGTTTGGAAAATTTGAATATGTCAAATCTGTCTTCTTTAGTAGCAAGTTTATCATAGAAAAATTCACTTTTCTTAAAGGTCTACTATGTAGGATGCAACCAACTGGATGCCCCCTCCCTTTCCAAGCATGTATTAGAGCATACAGTAGCTGTGAGATGCCCGTAGTGTACTTCCAAGTACTTACATTCCCACTCCCTTGCTCTTTCAGTGCTAAATAAATAAATATGATCCTCCATTTACCATAATTTGGATTCTCAACCTTGTTAGCCAGCACCAGCACACACTCATTCACTCATCTTCTGCTGCTTAATCCTGTTCAGGGTCGCAGGGGGAAGCTGGAGCCAGTACCAACTGACTTTGGGCTAGAGGCAGGGTACACCCTGGGCAGGTCGCCAATCCACCGCAGGGCAACACAGAGACAGAGAACCATTCACACTCGTATTTACATCTACGCGCAATTTAGAGTAGCCAATTAGGCTAATCTCCCCTGTGCATGTCTTTGGACTGTGGGAGGAAACTGCAGTACCCGAGGAAACCCACACAGACACAGGGAGAACATGCAAACTCCACACAGAAGGGTGCCCAGGTCGACCCCAGGGATCAAACCTAGGACCATCTTGCTGTGAGCTGTCTTTCTTACAATGCTTCCTTCCAGATTAACTTGTAAACACGTGAAATGCATAAGGTTTAGAGATTTGTCTGTTCTCAGCTACCGTAGTGGCGCAAAATGGCGGCTCCGTAGAGGTGGACCCGCTCCTTGCGTATATATAAATGGCTCACTCTAAGCTTACAAAACCAATGATTTGTAGTTCAAGGGAATTATACACTACTGAAAACATCCTTAATGAACATGAATATATTCCATTTCTGCTAACAGATCCCCCTACATCCTACACTGTGGACCTTTAATTCCATCTGGCACTACATTCATCAGGTACAATAAACAACTCAGCAAAGCTCCGTAGAATGTGTGAACATGGGTGAATAACTCTCCTCGTTATTTTGTCTGTGAGAATGTTTCTGAAACAAAAAAAAAATCTGTTCATATCCTGTTAACTGCCAGAGTCACAGGCTACACCCAAAAACATCCTCAAGTGCCACAATAATAACTTATTCATTTTTTCCCCCCTCATCTGCAGTAAGCACAAGATCCTGGTCAGGATTACTCTGGATCTTGAGTCTATCCCCAGAATGCTGGATGTGAGCTAGGATACCACTCCATCTCAGGGCTCCATGCACTCATTCATTCACATATCTTGGAGTCTTTTAGAGTAGCCACTCCACCGACTGTTTTTTTTTGTTTGTTTGTTTGTTTGGGGGGGGCTGGAGAACCAGAAGGAAAACTATGCATGAAAATGAAAATGAAATCATTCTCATGGTCTTCTAATACATGAACGTTTCTGGAGTCTTCTGCCATGCGCAGGTTGCGTCGAGACGGCAGGTCATTACAAAGTTATGATAGGAATGATAAGTAAATTTGATATTCCGTATGTTGCTAAAGATTTACTTTTAAGTCTTCAAGGCTTTGTGGTTTCTCCATAACATGACAAATTGTATTTTTTTTTGTCTTATTAACTTTAAGAGAGAAGAGAAAAAGGAGAAGCTGGTGGGAGGAAGACTGTTTATAGCTGTTATAATGTAGAATGTAGGAAAACTAATGTTCCTACAAGCTTCTTTTGCTCTAGTTTCTATAGTGTATTTGCAATAGTGGCCTTGTCTTCCTGTTTCTGTATGATTAGAACTTTGAGGAGTGATCGCAGGCATAGAAAGTTTAATTAAAGGGGCCGCCTCACTCTTCCCAGCATCCACTGCGCCAAGAAGCAAGTCGCAATTTTCGATGCCGTAGATATTCCAAAAGAAATACGCAACAATCTGATGACATCCTAGGCCACAGAGCTCCAATTACAACATGACATCGAAGATATTGTGTCAAAGTATTTATATTTTAAACTCTGTCAACTGATCCATTCCATTTTATTCCATATATCATGGTCTCGAACCGTCCTCAGCCATCTGGCAGACGGCCACGAAGGAAAGAAAAGGCTCATTTTGTTTAAAGCTTCCAGCTATATGCGAATGTGGAAAAAGTTTGAGATGGGTTTCAAAAGGATCACTAACAGTGAATTTTTGGATCTGTTGATGCGCAGACAACTAGCACGTAGCGATCGCGTGCTTTCTGGAAAAAAACAAAACAACAAAAAAAAATAACGCGTAGGAAGGCTAACCCATCCCATTTAACTATGGTTTTGACCTTTGACCTTGTTCATCAAGCAATTTCAACTGTTCAGTTGTTGCCAATCCTGTACCCACTGTAAACTCAGAGATAGGAATGAAACCTGACGTGCTCTTCTCCTGTTGTAGTTTAAATCTGTTTCCAGGTTTCACATGGTGTGCAGGCTAAGATGCTTTTTTGCTTACCATAGATGTAAAAAGTGATTATTTACCTTATTTGCATTAGCCTTCTTGTCAGCTCAGAACAGTCTGCCCATTCTCCCCTGAGCTCTCTCTGTCTCTCACTCTCGCACACACACACACACAAATTTGACTTTAACTTTCAGTAATGACTGTACAGATCATGTAAATGATCAAATATGAGTCAACACTATAAATGTAGTCTTTAGAGTCCTAGTAGCACTCTATATGTCCACTCCACTCATCATTCTGCCTTCACATGCAAAATTAATAAGGAAGAGATCTTAAATGGTGCAATCGGTTGTTGTAGTGCATGATGCATATGTAGACTGAAAAGACATAATGCTGCTTTTCCTACCACCCCGCTGAGTTTCTTCCCCCCATATTTGTTTATACGAAGAATATTGGGGTCATAAGGCTTTGTGACATCTGATTAGTGTTCTTGATATTTGGGTCCAATCGGATGTGAGTTACATATTCAATGCAAAGTATTTCTTTCTTTTATACTGCATGTACGCAATTGTCATGCACACTGCTGCTCTACTTGCATTCAATATTAATATCAAAACAAGGGCTGTTTTGGAAGAGGGTGTAATTTTTTTTCTGCACCGAAGAGAGGTTTTTTTTTTTCCTTCTTTTTTTCAGAAAAAATAATGGAGCATGTTTTGGAATTCTGCTCGCAATAATTTTAGCTACTAGTCTGCGCGGCTTCCACGAGGAATGTAGACACTGCTCCACTGCTTGTTTACATCTCAGCTTTGTGGTATAGAATTGGCCCCAGCTGGGACTTCTTAGGAATACATCTGCAGCACTGGAACTTTCTTAAAGCTTAAAGCCTGCCAGTCGTACTCTTTGCATCCTTGCTCAGTTTCATTTTCAGTCTCCAAGCTGTCCTCAAATTTTACATTGGAAAATGTACTCTATGTATATACAGTTTGAGCAGATAGTCTGAGATTGTTTGTGATTTGATTCCACACCTTTCTGTTCAGCGGAGTTTACACCTGCAAAAAAATGACAGCATTACATCTTGATTCATTGACCCCAAGGTTTGACTTCTGAGTTTACTATTCCAAGTTGTGATTTCCTCTCAACTCTTTTTTTTTAGAAAGCAAAAGACAAATTCAGCAGAACACGTAACTTTTCAGTTAGCTTATATGGTTCGTGTATTTTCGCAACAGATAACACTTGACCACTTAATTCTAATAATGCTATCCTATCGTATTCCATTAATTCTATACTATTTTATACTTCAATGTACAGTACATTTATTATACTTCAGTTATACACTTAAAGAATCATATATAAAGCTTGCATTAGTTTGTATGATCGTTGTAGTTTTGCAGGTATTTTGACCAAATCAGAAGGATTAACAACTATAGGGAAACTATGAAACTAACACAGTAATCATCCAACAAGGAACAAAGGAGGTATTCTGCAAATTTGCCCTTAGTGTGCCCTTGTCTGCTCTCTACCATTGCTTTACAATAATATCAACACTACTGCTATTATTACTGCAGCTATTCAGAAGAAGAAGAAGAAGAGGAGGAGGAGGACCAGTGTCCAATCCAGGGCTTATTCCCACTTCAGCAACAGTGTTCGCAGAATTGATTCTGGGCCCAACTTGACCACGACCAGGATAAAGCAGCAACTGAAAGTGAAATATCACTATTACTATTAACACTCCTATTACTACAGCTGCTGCTGCTACTACAAAAAAGAAGAAGCCGAAGAAGAAGGAAAAGAAGAAGAACAGCAGCAGCACCACGATAACTATAGCACCAAGTGAACGACAACAATAACAGAGGAAGCATTTATTTGTCATATATACATTACAGTACAGTGAAATACTTTCCTTCGTATACCTACCCCAGCTTGTTAGGGGACTGGGGTCAGCTATGATACTGTACTGTTGGTGCACACATGCTTAAGGCCCTTGCTCAAGGGCCCAACGGTGGCGGCCTTTAACCACTGAGCAACAATAACAACAACTATTACAACCAGAAAACCACAACAATAATATGAGGAAGTAGAATAAACAATAGCTACGACAACAACAACAACAATAATAATAATATGAGGAAGTAGGGCGAAAAGCAACAGCTACGACAACAACAACAACAATAATAATAATATGAGGAAGTAGGGCGAAAAGCAACAGCTACGACAACAACAACA